>JAAGEH010000037.1:5272352-5346557 GCA_011751065.1 Lasiurus cinereus
AAAATTAAAAAGCAAAAGGAGAGCCTAAGGGAACTTTGGGATAACAGGAAACAAAACAATATCCACATAATAGGGGTTCCAGAAAGAGTGGAAACTGAGCAATAAATAGAAAACCTGTTTGAAGAAATAATGACAAAAAACTTCCCTGATATAGGGATGAAAAACGCCCACACAAATCCAAGAAGCTCACAGAGTCCCAAGCAAAATTAATGCCAAAAGACCGACACCAAGTCACATTATAATTAAATTGGTAAACACCAAAGACAAAGTAAGAATCTTAAAAGTAGCCAGAGAAAGACAGAAAGTTACCTACAAAGCAACCTCCATCAGACTAGTGACTGATTTCTCAACAGATACTCATCAGGCCAGAAGGGAATGGAATCAAATATACAAAGTCATGCAAAGGAAGGGTCTGAATCCAAGAACACTTTACCCAGCAAGGCTAACACTCATAATTAAAGGTGAAATCAGGAGATTCACAGAAAAAAAAGACTAACGAAATTTATTTCCATCAAATCAGCAATGCAAGAAATGCTAAAGGGTCTGCCGTAAAAAAAAAAGAAAGAAAGAAAGAAAGAAAGAAAGAAAGAAAGAAAGAAAGAAAGAAATAGGAAGTGAAGACGGAACACAGGGGTAAAGAATAAAAATGGCAACAAATAAGTATCTATTAGTGATAACGTTATATGTAAATGGATTAAATGTTACAATCAAAAGATATAGGGTAATGGATTGGATAAGAAAACATGACTCATATATATGCTGTCTACAAGAAACCCACCTAAGAAAAAAAGATGCACACAGACTGAGGGTTAAGGGGTAAAAAATGGTTTTACAGTCAAATGCAAATGAAAAAAAAACCACACACACACTGGTGCTGCAATACTTATAACTGACAAATTAGATCTCAAAGTGAAGAACATAACAAGACATAAGGAAGGCCACTTCATAATACTAAAGGAAGCAATCCAACAAGAAGAAATAGATGTGGAAAACATATACACACCCAATACAGGAGCAACCAAATACATAAAATAATTCTTGGAGGATATTAAGGAAAAGATTGACAGTGATAAAATCATAGTAGGAGACTTTAATACCCCACTATCACCATTGGACAAATCCTCTAAAAAAATCATCAAAGAAACATCAATCCTAAATGACTCACTAGACCACATGGAATAAATTGACATCATCAGAACATTTCACCCCAAAGCCACAGAATATACATTCTTCCCAAGTGCACATGGGTCATTTTCAAAGATAGACCATAGCCAAAGTCTCTTCAAATAAAAGAAGATAGAAATCATATCAACCATCTTCTCAGATTACAGTGGCAGAAAACTGGAAATCAACTACAATAAAAACAATCCAAAGAAATCAAACATATGGAGTCTAAACTGCATGCTAGTAAACAATGACTGGGTTACCAGATAGATCAAGGAATAAATTAAAAACAAAAGAAAAAAAACATCATGACAACAAATGACAATGAAAACACAACAACCCAAAATCTATGGGAAACAGTGAAAGCAGTCTTGAGACAGAAGTGCATAGTTCTATAAGCCTATTGTAAAAAAACAAGAAATAATGGTAATAAATTACCTAACTACAACTCAAAGAGTTAGAAAGAGAGCAACAAGAAAAACCCTGTGTAAGCAGAAGGAAGGAAAGAGTAAAGATCAGAGCAGAGACAAATGATATAGATACCAAAGAAACAATACAAAAGATCAACAAAACAAAGAGCTTGTTCTTTGAATGGATAAACAAGATTGATGGACCTCTTGCCAGGCTCAACAAGAAGCAAAGAGAGTGGATCCAAGTAAAGAAAATCAGAAATGAAAGTGGTAAAATAACAACAGACCCCACGAAATTACAAAGGATTGTTAAAAAATGCTATGAACAACTCTATTCCAACCAACTGGACAATTTGGAGGAAATGGACATATTCCTAGAAAAATATAACCTTCCAAAATTCAATCAAGAAGTATCTAAACATCTCAATAGGCAAATGTATATGGATGAAATTGAAGCAGTCATCAAAAAGCTTTCAGCAAACAAAAACCCAGGGCCAGATGGCTACACAGGGGAGTTATATAAAACATTCAAGGATGAATTAAAACCTATCCTCCTCAGACTATTCTAAAAAATTCAAGAGGAAAGAATGCTTCCAAGCACCTACTATGAAGCCAGCATCACCCTAATACCAAAACCAGTTAAAGACAACACAATGAAAGAGAATTACAGGCCAATATCCCTCATGAATATAGATGTCAAAATCCTCAATCAAATTCTAGTAAATAAGAACCAGCAGTACATCAGAAAGATCATACAACATGACCAAGTAGTATTCATCTCAGGAATGCAAGGATGGTACAATATACGCAAATCAATAAACATGATACATCACATAAACAAACAGAGATATAAAAATCACATAGTCATATCAATTGATTCAGAAAAAGCATTTGACAAAATCCCAACACCTAATCTTGATAAAAACTCTCAATAAGGTAGAAATAGAAGTATTATACGTCAACATAATAAAAGCCATATATGATAAACCCACAGCTAACATCATACTCAAAGGGCAAAAATAAAAACCATTTAGCTGAAGAACAGGAACAAGACAGGGATGCCCACTCTCACCACTCCTGTTCGACATGGTACTGGAAGTATTAGCCATTGCAACTAGACAAGAGGTAGAAATAAAAGGCTTCCATATTGGAAAAGAAGAAGTAAAGCTGTCCTTACTTGCAGATGACATGATAATGTACATAAAAAAACTGAAAAGACTTCATCAAAAAACTAATAGACTTAATAAACAAATTTGGCAATGTAGCAGGACACAAAATTAATGCCAAGAAATCTGTGGCATTTCTATACACTAATAGTGAAATTAGAGTCAGAGAGATTAAAAAGCAACCCCATTTAAAATTGCACCAAAAAAATTAAGATACCTAGGAATAAACTTAACTAAGGAGGTAAAAAACCTATACATAGAAAACTACAGGACACTGAAAAAAGAGATAGGGGAAGATGAAAACAGATGGAAGAGCATGCCATGCACGTGGATTGGGAGAATCAACACCAGCAAAATGTCCATAGTACCCAACAACCGATAGATTCAATGCACTAACCATTAAAATACCAACGACTTATTTCACAGACCTAGAAAGAACTCTCCAAAGATTCATCTGGAACAAAAAAGACCCTGAAAAACCATAGCAATCCTGAGAAAGAAGATTAAAGTAGGTGGGATCTCAATACCAGATTTCAGGCTGTATTACAAAACCACTGTTTTCAAAACAACCTGTTACTGGCATAAGAACATATATATAGACCAATGGAATAGAATAGAGAATCCAGATATCCATCCAAACCACTATGGTCAATTAATATTTGACAACGGAGGCATGAACATACAATGGAGTCAAGACCGTCTCTTCAATAAATGGTGTTTGGAGAATTGGACAGATACATGCAAAAAAATGAAACTAGACCACCAACTTACACCATACACAAAAATAAACTCAAAATGGTTACAGGACTTAAACATAAGATAGAACACCATAAAAACACTAGAGGAATCCACAAGCAGCAAAATCTCAGACATATTCTGAAGGAACTTCTTCATTGATAATGCTTCTAGGGCAATGGTAGCTAAATAAAAAATAAACAAATGGGATTACATTAAAATAAAAAGCTTTTTCACAACAAAAGAAACCATCAATAAAGCAACAAGAAAGCCCACTGTATGGGAGAACATATTTGCAAATGTTATCACTGATAAAGGTTTAATCTCCAACATCTGCAGGCAACTTATACAACTAAATTAAAGGAAGATAAATCATCCAATAAAAAACTGGGCAGCAGACCTAAATAGAATATGTTCAAAAGAAGACATAAGAAAGGCCAGGAGACACATGAAATCATGCTTAAAGTCATTAATTATCAGAGAGATGCAAATCAAAACAACAATCCAGTACCATCTTACACCTGTCAGAATGGCAATTATCAACAAATCAACAAAAGACAAGTGTTGGTGGATGATGTGGAGAAAATGGAACCCTCATGCACTGCTGGTAGGAATGCATACTGATGCAGCCACTGTGGAGAACAGTATGGAGTTTCCTCAAAAACAAACAAACAAACAAACAAAAAACAAACAAAAAAACAACTAAAAATGGAACTCCCATTTGACCCAGCAATCCCACTCTTAGGAATATATCCTAAGAAACTAGAAACACTAATCAGAAAGGATATATGTACCACTATATTCATAGCAGCACAATTTACAAGAGCTACAATTTGGAAACATCCTAGATGCCCGTCAGCAGATGAGTGGATCAGAAAACTATGGTACATCTACACAATGGAATACTATGCTGCCATAAAAAGAAAGAATTCTTACCATTTGCAGCAACCTGGATGGAACTGGAGAACATTATGCTAAGTGAAATAAGCCAGTCAATGAAAGAAAAATACCACATGATCTCACTTATTTATGGATAGTAAAGAACATTATAACCTGATGAACAAAAAGGTAGGAACAGAGGCAGTAAAGCATCAAACAGACTGTTATACTACAGAGGGAATGTTAGAGAGAGGTGAGGTAAATAAGAGATCAACCAAAGGACTTGTATGCATGCATATAAGCATAACTAATGGATACCAGACATGGGGGGGGTGGTTAGGGCATGCATGGGAATGCGGTGGGGGCAATGGGAAAATATATACGCATGTAATACATTAATAAAAAATAAAAAATTATAAAAAAGAATTATAAATAAATAAATAAAGGTAAAGCAAATGTGTATAAAAGGAAGAAACAAAGAAACTAATCTGCCTTTATTTGCAGGTGACACAATTTGACATGTAGAATATGCCAAGAAATTTACAAAAAGACTACTGACCCTAGTAAGTGGATTTGGCAAGTTTATATAATAGAAGCAATTATATTTATATAATAGCAATAATTTAAAGTGAAATAAAAAATAATAACATCCTATCTAATAAAAGGGTAATATGCAAATTAACCATCACTTCATCACAAAGATGGCAGATCTCATAGCCACAAGTTGTTCTCTCAGCCCGGCCAGTGTCCCCCACTTCTGCCGGGGTGACTGCTGTAAGTGGGCAGCATGAGCAGCCTGGAGGAATGCATGCTTTGTCTCTGTGGGGACAAGGCTAGCATTCCGTGCCCAGCCATGGATGGGCCTCTGTCCAGGCTGGGGTGCAGAACGCTTGCATAAGAAGAGAAGGAACCAGCGAGCTAAGCAGAGTTGAGTGGCCCCTGACTCCCAGGCAAGGTCAAATCTGGGCTGCCAGAGGGTGGAGGGAATGGAGGATAATGTGACAGAAGAGGCTCGTGGTAGAGGCACATGGGTGAAAGCCACTGGAGAAAGAGGAAGGAAGCCCTCTATCAGAGTTTCTGAAAACAGGGAGGGAAGTAATTTGCATTTCCTAGCTGTGGATGGGCCTCTGGCCATGCCAGGGCATGGAATGCATGTGAGGTTGCCCAGGTGAAGAGACAAGTATGGAAACAAATCTATGGGCATTTGTTATGCCCATATTAGCTTTAAATTCTAATTTTAGAAAATAACAAAGTTCCAAAAACAATTATCTAAATTTATTTTTGAAAGAGCTAAAAAATAAGTTAAAATTCAAACAAGTGGAAGAAAAAAATTTAAAGACAGTGTAGAAATCATTAAGATAGAAAAGGGACAGAAAATACGGTAAAGTAAATAAAATCAAAAGTGATTTTTACAAAAAGGCCAGTAAAATTGATAAACTCTAGGTAGACTGGAAAAGGAAAGAGAAAAAAAAAACACAAAATATAAATAACAAACAAGTAACAGAAACATTTGTTCACATCCTACAGACCTTACAAGCATATTAGTGCACATTGTAAACAACTCTGGGCCACGGGGAGCCTCTGGGTAGTGGGCTCAGTGTGGCCAGGACCCACAGAAAGCTACTTGCAGACAGATTTGTGTGCAGGGCCACTAGTTCATAATAAGATCAATAAGATAAAATATTTAACAATAAGCTCTTTTAAGTATGGGTAAGAACTCTACACTAAATCCTGCAAAACATTGCTGAGAGGAATTAAAGGAGACCAAAATAACTAATGTATATATCATGTTTATGGACCAAACACTCAATAGTACTAATATGTCACTTCTCCCAAATTAATCTGTTATTTTAATGTAATCTCAGTTAAAATACCAGCAGATTTTTGTTTTCCAAAATGGAGAAACTGATTCTAAAATATATGTGGAAAAGCAAAGGACCCAAAATAGCCAAAATAATCTTAAAAAGGGGTAAGATGAATTCTGAGGACTTAACACTATCTGGTATCAGGGCTTATTATAAATGTACTAGAGACCCAGTGCACAAAATTGGTGCATGGAGGGGGGTTCCCTTCAGCCCAGCCTGCACACTCTCCAATCCAGGACCCTTCACGGGATGTCCAGGATCAGGCCTAAACTGGCAATCAGACATTTCTCTCACAATACTGGACCACTGGCTCCTAACTGCTCACCTGCTACAGACCTTATCACCCCTAACTGCCCCCCCTGATGGCCTTGTCACCCCCAACTACAACCCCTGCTGGCTTAGATGCCCCAACTCCCCCCCCACACACAGGCCTAGTTATCCCTAACTGCCCCCCTTGCTTGCCTGGTCTCCCTTTACTGCCCCCCCTGTGAGCTTAGTCACCCCCAATTACCCCCCACCAGCCTGGTTGCCCCTAACTGCCCCCCTGCTGGCCTGGTCACCCCAACTGCTCCCCCACCATCCTTGTCACCTCTCACTGCCCCTCCCTGCCAGCCTGGTCACCCCACACAGCCTGTTGCTTGGTCGTTTGTTTTCCCCTCAATGACCCCCCCACCCCATCAACCTGGTCAACCCATGTAGCCTGCTGCTTGGTCATTTAGTTGCCACACACTGAACCCCCTGCTGCCTGGTTGCCCCAAGCAACCTGCTGTTCAGTCGTTTGGTCACCCCTCAGTGACCCCCCTGCCAGCCTGGTCACTCTACCCAGCCTGTTAGGTAATCCATTCAATTGTGATGGTCGCTTAGGCTTTTATATATATAGATAGCTATCAAGAGAGTGTGGTACTAAGTTACAGACAAATAGATCAATGGAAGATAATAATGATCACTTTAGAGCTACACTTATACAGTCTATTGCTACTTTAAAAAGATGCCAAAGGCTATTTTCAATAAATCAATAAATGACAAGTGCTGGTGAGGTGCAGAGAAAAAGTAATCCTCTTGCACTGCTGGTGGTCATGAAGGCTGGTGCAGCCATTGTGGAGAACCGTATGGAGTTTTCCCCCAAAAAAAACTAAAAATTGAATTCCATTTGACCCAGTAATACCACTTCTAGGAATATATCCCAAAAATTTAGAAACACTGATCAGAAAGGATATATGCCCCCCTATATCTTAGCACAATGTACAATAGCTAAGATTTGGAAACAGCCTTAGTGCCTATAAGCAGATGAGTGGATTAAAATACTTTGGTACATCTACACAATAGAATCCTACGCTACTGTGAAAAAAGAAGGAACTCTTACCGTTTGCAACAGCATGGAATAACCTGGAGAGTGTTATGCTAAGCAAAATAAGCTAGTCAGGAAAAGATAAATATCACATGATCTCACTAATTTGTGGAATATAATGAACATAAACCAATGAACAAAAATAGAGCCAGAGGGGGAAAAATACTTTAGAATATAATGGAAGTAATCCTGTTATTTGCAAATTTTTAATATTTTCTAAAACTTTTGTGACTACTACTAGAGGCTCAATGCATGAAAATTCATGCACTGGAGGGGGCCCCTCAGCCCAGTCTGCCTCCTCTCAGAGTCTGGGAGCCCTCAGGAGTGGGAGGAGAACTGACAATCAAGGGAAGGTGACACCCCATCACACTTCTGCTGCTGCCACTGCTGGCAGTGCAAGCCTCAGCCAGCCCTGGTTATCTGAATCTTGGGTGGCCCTGGCCAGCTGGGAAGCCACCATCCAAGGATTGCCTGCACCTCAGGCTGATCCTGGGCAGCTGGGCAGCTGAAATCTGAGGCTTGATTGCACCTTGAGCTGACACTAGGTGGCTGGGAGCTGAGAGGACTGGGGGACTCCAGAGGCAGGTGTACTGGCTGGGCTGGGGGACTCCAGAGGCAGGTGTACTGGCTGGGCTGAGGGGACTGGGTGCTGCTGTCTTGTGGCTGTGGGTGCTGCCATATTTGAGGGGGTGACAGTCAATTAGCATATTCCCTCTTTATTGGCTGTGGGCACCACCATCTTTGTGATGGCATGAGGGTCAATTAGCATATTACCTCTTTATTAGATAGGATGTTAGTACAGTTTTGATATTATTATTATATTTAAATTTTTCTTGAAATATTCATGTTTATTGCATGTAACATTAGTATATTTAAAATCATTTTTATTGAAAAAATAAAAAGATGAGAAAGCAATTCCATGGATAAATAAAGTCTCTTCACAAATGCTGCCAGAATAATTGTACATCTACATGAAAACAAATACACACAGATCCTACACACAGACCACACAGAAAAACTAATTTTGGATGGAATAAAGAGTGAAACATAAATGTTGAAATGTAAATCTATAGAAGTGAACATAAGAGAATCTCTTAATCAAGGTGTGGTAGACAAAATTTTCCTTGACAGTACCCAGAAATTATTAATTTAAAAAAAATGGATAAATTGAACTTTTAGAAATTAAAAAAGAAATTTAGAATCTTCTTGTCATCAAAAGATGTCAATAGATATGGCACATAGAAATACTATGCTGCTGTAAAAAAAGAAAAAATTCTTACCATTTGCAACAACATGGATGGACCTAGAGACCATTATGCTAAGTGAAATAAGGTAGTCAGAGAAAGATAAATATCACATGATCTCACTCATTTGTGGAATATAATGAACAATGTAAATTGATAAACAAAAATAGATCCAGAGATAAAGAAACATTGAACAGATCAGCAAACCTCAGAGGGAAGACAAGAGAGGGTTGGAATGGGGGTAAAATATCAACCAAAGGGCTTGTATGCATGCAGATAAGCATAACCTATGGACATAGATATTTAGGGGAGTGAGGACATGTGCTGGGGATAGGAGAGACTATGGAGAAGTCAATGGGGGGAAAGGAGACATGTGTAATACTTTAAACAATAAAGAATTTAAATATATATATATATATTTAAAGACATAAGGGAAAAATGTTGCACCTTTGTGGTAAGCAAATAAATGAGTGAGTAAATAAAATATACTGTAAGGGAAAAAAATGATGTCAATAGAAAATAGCCAAACTACAGACTCATCTATAATAATAAAAGCATAATATGCTAATTAGACCAGACAGCCAAACTATCATTCTGGATATCCTTCCAAATGACCTTCAGGACGAAGATGCTGCAGCAGGGGCTGAGGCAGAGGTGGTTAGGGGAAATCAGGCAGGCAGGTAGGTGAGCAGTTAAAAGCCACTTGTCCTGGATTGCAAGAGGGTGCAGGCCCACCCCTGTGCATGAATTTTGTGCAGCAGGCCTCTAGTAACACAAAATTAACAACCAGCTGAAATCCAATATATATAAAGGATCACTTTAATGCAATAAAATAAAGCTAAAAAGCTACAATAAATGGGCAAAATTCTTAAACATTCACTTCACAGAGAATCACACAAAAATACTCAACATCACTCGTCAACAATCAATAGAAATTATAAATACAATGGAATACCACTGCATACTCACCAAAATTGCTAATATTTTAAAAACTGTCAACACCAAATGTGGGCAAGCATATGGAACAACCAATAGTCTCAAACAAGGCTGATGGGTAAAAATATCCAATATCTAAAGTGTTAAACCACTATGACAAGTTTAGCAGTTTTTTATGAAGTTAAAAATACACTTTCCTTATGACTCAGTAATTTCACTCCAAGAAATGTACTCGAGAAATGAAAACATAAAATCCACAAAATAACTTTCCATAAGAATTTATGTATAATAGATTTATTAAAGTAGGCAAAAAGTAGAAACAATTGAAATGTCCACCAATAGGAGAATAAATTACCCTGTTTCCCCGAAAGTAAGATATCCACCCGAAAATAAGACATCCTCCAGAAAATAAGGCCTCCCCTGAACATAAGGCCTCCCTGGAATATAAGGCCCCTGAAGCTAATGTAAGGTGTCTGACTCCTGATTTAAAGAGACCTTGCACTGCCTGAACAGCTCCGGCTGCGCTGCGGCCAATCAATGAGCTGGTTTGTGATGACAACTACATTTATTATCTGTATACAGATAATAAATTTCCTTTTTTTGTTGTTAAACAATAAATGTGTACTGTATTCTTCTTCATGGAAAAAATAAGACATCCCCTGAAAATAAGACCTAGCACATCTTTGAGAGCAAAAATTAATATAAAACACTGTCTTATTTTCAAGGAAACAGGGTATGATATCTTTATACATATGATTTTATACAACAGTAAAAGGGAATGAATATCTAATATATGCAACAACATGGATTAACCTCAAAAACATTATGGGTATCAAAAGAAACCAGCCACAAAAGAGTTCATGCTATATGATTACACTGACATAGAGTTCTAGAACAGGCAAGGCTAATATATGATAAAAGAAATCAGAAAAGTTGAAGGACAGGGATTGATTGGAACAAGGCACAAGAAAAAAAAATTTAATGTTTGGGGTCAATTTATTCTACATATATGGGTGTGTAGGGAATAGAAGGCTTTTGTCCAAATTAACTTATACATTTAAGATCTCTGCCTTTCACTCAATGTAAAGTATATCTCAATAGAAAAAAAAAAGATCTGGAGCATAAAAACAAGAAAAAGAAAAGGAGTTGGTGATGGGTGTGAAAGTTATTTAAAAATGTAATAAGTTAATTTAATAGAATTTGAAACCTCTATACTTATTTCTAATATTGTTAGACCACACATTTTTAGTACACTATCAGAAGCACTTCCCTCTTTAGGGTTAGAATTGAGATCAGGTTCAGACCTTTAAACCCAACCTTGTACTAAAATCTTTATTGCAAACTATGTTTCTGAGGAAGCAGCACTTGCCCATAAGTCAAGCATGGAAGCAGTGATAAAATATCCAGAAGAAAATATATTTATTTTAATCATCAGAGAGCTGCTCAGTTTCTAATGAGGGTCCTAAAACTTTTTCAGTATTGCGTAAATTGTTTCAGGTAATTTGTTCAGTGTGACTGGTGAATCTTTCTAATTTTAATAATTCCCAAGTAAAAATAAAATAGGCTAGCCTTATTATACATATAAGATATACTTTTTGGTAGTTAAAATCTGAAAAGATGGCATCTCAAAATGTAACAAAGTATACTAGCACTCCTTCACTGCAAGTGAATGAAATCTGAATTTACAACTCACAAAATGGCCCTAAGATTATGCTAAAAATTTCAAGGCACTTTGAACCTTGATAATATTCTAGATAATTCCTATCATAATCACCACACTAAATATCTCCAAAACAATTTATAATTCTAATTGATTAAGACTATTCTTCTTAGTAGCTTTGTTTACATTTCAAAATTCTGTTTGATTTTATGTAAAAATATCAAGCACACATTTTGCTACTTTGAAGAGGTTGAAATTGGAAATGATACACACCATGCCACTAAAGACAAAAATATATTATAGGATAGCTTCGCTATAATAATTTGTCTCTTATACAGCATTTTATGAGCTATGGAACAGCTGTCAATCACCAACATCTATAAATCTATTTGATTTATGATGCTCAGTTAAAAGCATGGAACTTTCATGCAACTTAAAAAAAAATAAAGTGTCATAGGGAAAAACACTTTTTATAGAACTTATTTCAAATATTTGAAGAAGGAAAAGAGAAAGCCTGAAGTGATGGTTCCTGCCTTTTTCACAGGGACTACCAGATTTGATATTTCCTTGTTTTTTGCAAGAATTTAACTGAACTGCATTGTTTTGAGTTTTCACATTCAATTAACATCCTCTACAAAGCCTGGCTTGGCAGTTTCATACTTAATAAGAAAATTTCTTCATGTCTACTTTGAAATAATTTAAGAGAAAATGCTATAGGTATTAAGTTGCAGTTGAAAGAAATGAGTACCAATGGATTAAGTTTACTTTTGTTAGAGTAGGGTGCTTGAATTTAATTTCACTAAAATAATCCAGCTCTCCTTCTCTGCTATTTTGAAATACATCTGTGTTTGGTGTTTTGGTTCTAGGGCACATAAGAAAGATTACATTTAAAAATACAATGTTGCTGTATCTAAAACACCATTGGGAAGATATTTTTTTGTGTGAATATGTAGTAAGCAGTTAGATAGGCATGAGCAGAATAAGAACAATGGGCCAAGTACAGAAGGTCATCTGGGTTATATACCCTTCCCTCTCCCACCTCCCAGCATATTGATGATCATAAAGTTCAAACCATCCCCTGATCTTTCATCTTTTGGCATGTTTCCAGCCACGGGGAGACCCTCCCTTAGAGGTGGAACAAAGGGGGTCAGAGAATAGCTTCATATAAACCTCCATATAAGCCCTTGCATAAACCACTCCCTAAAGCATTAAGCCTTAGAGATAACATCTAGGATTCAGTTGTGTTTCAGCTCCAGGCCAGGAAAAGCAGCAAAGCCAGGCAGTGTGCTGCCATGGCTGACATCAGGACCAGATTCAATGATTATTCCCTGCCCTGGTGCCAACTAATCAGTGGAGACCACCACCCAGAGGGGACACACAGGGAAAACTGATGAATATTGTACTGAGATCCTCCCCTGACAACTCCAGATAAAACCCTTCAAGATGAAGGACCCAGCACATTACTCTATCCCTGAAACATGCTCAAGTCCTTCTCCTTCTCCTTATTCTTCTTCTCCAGTCATGTATATTCTTGCTCTTTCCCCCTAACTCCAAGGGCCCTTCTTTTGACTCTGTAACTTGTTTTCTGAGCCCACACAGCCCAGTGGGCTCACTTCTCCCTGTATAATTTTCTAAATAAACTTTTGCTTCTATTTGAGTTTTGACTCTGAATTCTTTCTTAGTCAGAACTCAAGTAACAAGGTTGCTGAACCAAGGTCCAATCACTGGTAATATTTTGGTGCTGTTTCCCCACCAACAAAAATATGGACTTGTCCCAGCATAATATTTCTTTCTAGCTTACTTTGTACTGTATGCTATACATCAAGAAAATAAGACAACACATTTTCTACAACCAGATTATTATTGGTAAAGATGAGCTTTCTTTAGTTTTGAAAAATGTTAGGTAGAGACTTTATACCACACAGCTAGACTTCATAAATAAGAAAAATACTTGATATGGTCATTCACAATTTAGAGGATCATAAATGTCTTCATAGTTTTATCTTACAAATGTAAAATAAATGAGAATGAACCTTGTCATTTACATTTACCAAAATCAAATGTTCATCATCACATTGCTCTGAATTGGCATAAAATTCTGAATCTGTTTTCCCTTTTTACTTACTGAATGGCATAAGAATATACTTCTACAATGGTAGTTTTTTATTCAGTATATACCTTCCAATCCTTTAGTTCAAGTTGTTGAAATTGTTAAAGAATAAAAATTCAACCAAGTAAATTCAAAGATCTAATTATTGGACAATTCCCATGTCCAATAATTAAACAAAAAGGTGCTCTGAGAAGCTTACAAAATGGTAGGTTTTACAGGCAGAAAGTTAGTGAGACAAGGAAGTTCTTAGAAAAAAAAAGGATTGTTTCAGGCAAGGGCATCTTTCTTTAGGAAAAGAGAAGCTAGAGCCTTGTCAGCAAATTATTCCAATAGTATTGATGAGGAAATTCCAGACTGATTGGTTTAAGGTCACATTCCTGAGTGGGGCTGAAAAAGTAATTAAGTCTTAGTTTGCTGTTCTGGGTGCAAGCAACTTCATCTTGGGCCTATTTTGTTGGTGTATTTGCTTTTAATAATTCTTAACTTTGATCAGTCTCTCAGTCTAACTGAGCAAGGTGACCATGGCTTTCATGTTTCTCTGTTGTCCCAGAATTTATCTAAGGACGCAAGCACAGGTGGCCAAGAGTATTCTCTGCCAATAGGATGGACTTATACGGATGACTTAAGGCATTTATTAAATATTGGCCAAGCATAAATTACACAGGAGATAGATAGGCAATGCACAAATCACACGCGGTTTATTTACCAGAGTCCTGGTGGTTTCCAGACTTCGGCAGGCCACCCGGAGATCCACACTGACAGACACACACACTGGACATTGGACTTTGCAGCTGCTGCTTGGCGTCTTGTAGAGGCCTCGGCTTGTGGCTCACGGTTGGGCCCAGGGTCCACGGCAGAGCGCAGAGCTCAGACAGGATACAGGAAGGAGAGCGGAGAGCAACCGTCTGTGGAGGAGCAGACAAGCGCCTCTAATCTCCTTCAGAGCTTGTTCTCTTTTATGTGCTCAAGCAGACGTCTTCAGTGTGTCCTCAGTGTGTCTTATCAGCGGGTCCCAGGTGTTCTGCTATCTGGTCTTACATATGGGGTACAAACTTTTTATCTCTTATATTCGCATCTCTTTTAAGGGCGTTCACACTTCATTCCACTCTCTAATATGTCACACCCAATTCTTATTTTATATGTATATATTATCCTTATTATTATTACTATAACATCTGTGTGATAGTCATAGCTCCTTTTTTTTTTTCTTAATCTCTGTGATTCTCACAGGTCATGGCTTCAGGTCCATAATTGGGGAACATGAGTGGATCATTTTCTTTGTTCCTTTCTTGGTGTTCCATTTTTCTGGTGGTTGTGACTTCTAACATGCATTTAAAGCTTTTAAGAGTATACCATGTGCCAGGAAGACTATTGTGATAACTGTAAGCAGGATAATTTCCAGTGTTTGGAGTACACTTTGGACCTGTAGTCCCCAAGACCCAAATCAATCAAAATCAAATAAGTCAAAGAAAGACCCTGCTGACTAAGTGGCTTGCTCAGTATCTCATATTATTTAGTTTCAATTTCCCTAGAACAGTGGCCAGTAAACTGTGGCTCTCAATTCCAATAATTACAGGCTGTTGTTGTTCCTTGTGATTAAGCCCCTACCTTACTGGTCGGCAAACTCATTAGTCAACAGAACTGCATGTAGCTCGTGAGTCGCTTTTTGCCAACCACTGTCCTAGAAATATTAATCCAGGTGCAGAATATGGTGTTGGTCATAGATCAGATACCTCTTTGCTCAGCTTAAAGATATCAAATGGCTACCCTATTATCAAGAACTACTTTGACATGCCCTTGACTAGAATCAAACCTGGGGCCCTTCAATCCATAGGCTGATGCTCTATCCACAGAGCCAAGTCGGTTAGGGCCCATCCCAGCTTTTAAAAACTCTTCTGACCATTGTGTCAGTGGAGTTGAGTTCAGACTGGTCTTTCTTCCCTAATGCAATGGCCTTGAATAAAATCTTCCTTACCTGTTCAAAAAAAAGAACAACTTTGGCCAGATAATCTAAGGATTTGGGCAGCTATTACTTCAATAGTAGATTAATATTAACAGTACTTACTCGATAGGTGTGGCTCAAGTGGTTGAGTGTCAATCCATGAACCAAAAGGTCAATTTCCTGGTCAGGGCACATGACTAGCATTTGGGCTTAATCTCCAGTAGGAGGTAAGTAGGAAGCAGCCAATCAATCTCTCTCTTTCATCACTAATGTTTCTCTCTGTCTCTCCCTCTCTCTGAAATCAATAAAAAACATATTAAAAATGTACAGTACCTCTTACAATATTTTCAAGAGCTAAGGAGAGGTTCTGATTATAGCCTCAATTGTACTTATTCCTAACCAGGGAAGTCCGGAATGCCTCCTTCCTAGAATAGTTAGAGGCATGGTTAGATAACCTAAGAGGCATTGCCTAGTCATATGCTAATCATATAGGGATTCATAGGCTCAAGAACAATGATGACCAGCACAAACCATTTCCACTAAAACTGCAGTGTTAATGAATTCATCAACATGAGGATTTAGAAGTGGGTAGGCAGTTAGGGATGGACCATGGGAGGGAAGTGCCAAAGGCATAGTGCCATAGTGCCGCTGCATATTGTAAAAGTGGATAGGCTGTAACTAGCCAACCTTACCCTGTACCAGAGGGTACCAGTGAAACCACAGAGAAAAACAGCCCTGATCTAGAATTAACCCTGGTAGAGCGGGAAGAATAGGCATAAACAATGAACTTTAAAATGTATGAATGTTGCTAAGGCAGAATTCTTTGAAAGGACCAATCAAGAGCTAACAAGGCATATATCTTCCTCTAGACAAAGAAGCTTCTGTGGCAACCCACTTGGGTCCACTCCCTACAGCAAATAGCTTTTCTATAATAAAACTTTGCTTTTGCTCATCTCTCCGTTTGTGAACTCATTCTTTGATTTAAAGAGACAAGGAATTCGAACCCAAACAAAAATTGTGGATATCACACGGGAATTATTACATTTGCCTCTTCAAGCCAGAGATCAGATAGGTTTTCTCTTAGCCTGAAATGAAAGTTATTCTAAATTCCAGAGGCCTCCCTTTATAATGGCCTGGGAAATACAAGTTAAGGCATTATCTTTCCAGGCCAATCCCAGAATAAAGGGGGAAAAAACAAAAGTAGAAAGATTTGATCTGGTGTCTTGGGCAGAAGCAGTACACTTGCATGTCAGTTACTTCTCTTCCTTTTCAATTTGATTTGAAGGTCTCTGGCATCTGCACAGGATAGTTTGTCAGGTAGACACTTTTTCAATTGTGAAATATGCACTCAGTCCTAGCCAGTGTGGCTCAGGTGGTTGAGCACTGTCCCATGAACCAAAAGATCACTAGTTCAATTCCCAGTCAGGAGGCATGCCCAGGTTTTGGGCTCCTTCACAGGTAGGGTGTATACAAGAGGCAACCAATCAATGTTTCTCTCTCACAATGATATTTCTCTCTCTCCCTCTCCTTTACTCTCTATCTAAAAATCAATAAAGATATTTTTTAAAAAGAAAAAGAATAAAATATGAACCCAAAATTCAAGTCTCTGGAGTTTGAGTGCATTCTTGCTAGCAAACCCTTACGTTTCCTTGGTATACTAAGTCACAGGGAAACTTAAGGGTAGCCTTTGATCTTAATGATTCAAAATTGGAAGCCTTAGTTCAGAAAACTAGATATATGAGGTAGGCAGAAGAGTTCAGGATCCAGTCTATTTTCCAGGTATATAACACAACCCCAAAGACAATTAATAGAATTAAAATCTAATACAGACAAAAGGGCAATATAACATTTCTCTCTACATTTACTCATATTTTGAAAAATCAAATATAATCTTAGTAAACTTAATTTATTAGCATGAAAGTTGGTCTGATTATTTATATTGACTATATAAGCTTTTTTAAGTCTGCTTTGCTAAAACATTGTAAGCAAAGTACCAAACACATTTTTCCAAAGGAGTTTATTAGCTACATAAACTCATCCTTAGTTCCTTAAAACAATCCAATCATTTTTGAGACTATGCATCTCTCTCTTACATATGAATATCCAGTCAAAGCCTTGGTAACACAGTTAATATTTCAAATTGTATCCTGTTACAAGAAGAACAAATTTTTATTAAACTCATGAAAAACAAGATTTAAGAGTTTCTGAAATCTAGAGGGATAAGGTAGGGAGAGGAAGTAAATGTTTCATTTTGTTTACAAAGATATATTTAACCAAATTGCTATGAGTCATAGATAGCTTAAGAGAAAAGTTTTCCTTAAATTAAATTCTTTTGCATGAATCACTATGAAGATTAAGCACTTGTGTAGGAACACCTTTTCAAAAGCACGAGAATAAAACTAATACTCTGTAAATGACAAGGACTTAAAAATGGCCCTGGTTAAAGATCTAAGGAGTATTTATTACAATTCAATTGGCAAGGAAATTTGCTTGTTACTGTGAAAATACATTTTAAGATAATAACTAGAATTATGACTAATAACATATCAGTTTTCAAGGAACTTTGCAGAATTTATGAAACACAACATTTATCTATACAGAAACAACAAAAAGAAGACACTATCAGTACTTTTATTTGATAACTAGAGGCCTGATGCATAAAATTTGTGCATTCAGGAGGAGAGTCCCTCAGCCTCCCCCCTCACAGTCTGGGAGCCCTTGAGGAGTGGGCCTAAGCCAATACTCAGACATTTGTAGCACTGCTGCAGTGTCAGGAAAGGCTCCCACCACCACAACTATACTCGCTATCCTTGAGCCCGGCTTCTAGCTGAGCAGTGCTCCTCCAGTGAGAGCACATTGATCACAGGGAGCAGCTCCTTCATTGAGCATCTGTCTCACTGTGGTCAGTGTACATCATAGCAACCGGTCATTCTGCCATTTGGTCAATTTGCATATTAGCCTTTTATTTTATAGGATGATTCTTGTATAATTTAACATCAAATAAGCCTAATTAGTCTGACATTTCCCTTTTAATAAGGAGAGTGAACAAATCTTTTGAAATGTTTCAGGGATCCTTTTAAAAACATCAAAATTGTGGTGACAGAAGGTGAACAAACAATTGGGTGGTGACACACAATACAATTTCAGATGATGTATTATGGATTGTACACCTGAAACCCACATAATATTATTAACCAATGCCACCACAATAATTTCAATATTTTTTTAAATGTCAAAGATGGTTCAGAGTCAAAACAATTTTATTTAGAATTTGATTTTGGGGAAGTTGTTAAAAATATCAGAGGTCTATAAAGCACATGAACAAATATGATCATAGGTCACTTTGAAATAATGCTTAGTTATCCACTTAACAAAGTGATAATAATGCTGAAGACACACACAGGAAGTTAAATAGTTGTAAAAACAAACAAAAACAACTTAGCTCTTTTAATAAAGAATTTTCAGAGACAGAAAATGGCGGCGGAGTAGACGGACGTGTCTGGAGCTTTGTCGCTGGGCAGAGAGAGAGAAAGTGGCTGAGAGTCACATTGGGAGTGTTTGTTGGCAAGCTAGGAGTCAGTTGTCCTGCAGGGGAAGGCGGGGAACTGCTGGAAGGGGCTCTCCCGGCCAGGCAGCCCCACTGCCACGGGGTTTTTGTCCGCCGGAGCCACCAGCGCGAACGCGGAGCCCGAGCCATCTTGCAGTGGGAGGTGGATGTCTGCGGGGCTCTGAAGCCTTCAGCTGGGCACCCATCGAGCAGCCAGGGACCCGGGGACCCAGAACTCCCATCTCCAATCGGCGGAGACACGCGGCAGAACCACAGATCCACAGAGCACACGGACAGGTCAGATTGCGCCTGACTTAAGGGGGAGGTGGATGTTTGCCGAGGTCTGAAACCTGCGGCTGACGGAGGCACCCACCGAACAGCCAGGACCACGGCTTCCCAGGCGGCACAGACGCGCAGGCAGAGGATTCAGAGATCCACAGGGCGCGAGCTTGCGGCGCGGAAGGGTCAGATTTCGCCTGGGCCAGGGTGCGGTCTCCTACCCCCACAGGGCAGAGACGCGCACACTGTGGGAGCCAGGCTGCAGGAGAGCTGCCTCTGGAGAGGTCCGAGGAGGTGGTCAGGGCGTGATCCCTGAATGTGAAGGCAGACCCTCTGAGCTGTTGACAGAGGGGAGCTCTGGAAAACGACTTTTTTTTTTTTTTCTGGGGCAGAGGGACAGCCTGGGAGTTATTACAGTGTCCCAGCTGCAAAACCCCCACAAACTGGCTTTGAGAACCACAGAGTAGCAGGATCTGAGCACAGCCTAGAGAGGTCCTTTGCTTTGTCTCAGAGATCAATTCTGAAACACTGCCACCCAATGGAAGACACACAAATTGACTCTCGCATAACAACAAAAGAATAAAGAGATTAAAACACCAAGAGGGGAACACAGGGAACTGCAATACCTCCCCTACTGGGAAACAGGAGTGCCAAGCAGAATAATAGTGGAAGTGAAGGACCATTCTATTTTTCTTCTTTTTTTTTATTTTTCCTTTTTTTCTTTTTTCTTTTTTTTAATTTTTAATTTTTTATTTTTCATTTTCACATATTTTAATTAAAAGAATATTTTTTTCTTTCTGTCTCAATTGATTTTACCTTTATAATTATTACATTTTTGTTTTAAACTAGTATTATTAATTACCACTAGTACTTTACCGTTTTTGGAAAAAAAAAAGTGTCACTTTGTTTTCTCTTTATTTTATTTCGGGATTAGAGTTCTACATTCTATTTTCATCTTTTCTTTAGCATAATTTTACTTTAACTCAACTCTACCTTTATGCCAACACTTTCCTCCTAACTTTCCCCATTTTGTTGTCTTGTTTCTCTTTCCCTTTTCCAACTTTAGATTCTCCCTATTTTTCTCTTTACCTGGTTAAAATTTCACCCCATTTATATATCTAATTTCAAATCCCCTACTACAAGTCCACAGAAACCTCTCTCTTCTTGTCTTCACTAGCCAAAAAGTTGTTTTTTCTCTATGTCCTTTTGTTGCTATTTGCCTGAAAAGTGATTATATCGATTTTTTGAAATTTTTTTTGAGAGATTGTTTTAGTTTATTCTACTTGTTTTATTTTGCTTTTTCCTTGCTCTGTTTTCTACCTCTCTTTTCCCTCACCTCCCTCAATACCAGTTGCTATTTGCAATTTGCCTTAATCTCTAGGTACTGGTTGCTGGCCTTTATTGGGATTAGTGACTGTTCTATTGGAGTTGTCTCCTGACATCTATATTTTGTCCCTCTTTTTTCTCTTATACACTTTCTTTTCTCTCTGACTTTTTTCTCTTCCTCTTTCCTTCTCCTTTTTATTTTCTTATTTGATTTTACGTTATTGTTCATTTATTTATCTTTTTTTTTCTCACTCTCCCTATTTGACTTTGGCACTTCTTTCTTTTCTTTTTTCCTCATTCTCCTCTTCTTCTTTCTCTATTTACCCCTAATTTGTCCTTCATTGGTGGTCACCTTATTTGTGATTATTAACATCTTGAATACATTTCTACTAAGTGCCTTGTGTGCAGTACCTGGTCGTGTTGTAGTTTGTGCCTTTCAATCAACGTAGGAGAGAGAACTACATAACCAGACACCCAGAGAAGAAAGACCATGGGCAGAAAAAGAAACAGCCCACATAAGACAGAAAGGCAGGTTTCACCAGAAAAGGAAGTAAACGAAATAGAACCACAAATAAGCCTACCAGAGAAAGAGTTCAGAGAAATTATCATAATGTGGTTAAAAAGAATGAAAGACAAATTTGACAATATGAGTAAGAGCCAAGAGGAAATGAAGAACAACCTAGAGGAGGTGAAGAATCAGCAAGAAGAAATGCAGAAGAACCTAGAAGAGGTGCAGAATAAACAAGAAGAAATGAAAAATGACATCACTGCTATAAAGAACTCAATAGAAAGCATCAAAAGTAGACTAGAAGAAGCAGAGGACCGCATCAGTGAGCTAGAAGACACGGTAGGAAACAATACCCAAGTACAACAGCTTCTAGAAAAAAAAAAGTTAAAAAGCAAGAGGAGAGTCTAAGGGAACTTTGGGATAACATGAAACAAAATAACATCCGCATAATTAGGGTTCCAGAAAGAGTGGACACTGAACAAGGATTAGAGAACGTGTTTGAAGAAATAATGATAGGAAATTTCCCCACTATAGAAAAAACCGACACAAATCCAAGAAGCTCACAGAGTCCCAAGCAAAATGAACCCCAACAAACCGACACCGAGGCACATTATAATTAAATTGGCAAACACCAAGGACAAAGTAAGAATCTTAAAAGCAGCCAGAGAGAAACAGAAAGTTACCTACAAAGGAACCCCCATAAGACTAGCTACTGACTTCTCCACAGAAACTCATCAGGCCAGAAGGGAATGGAATGAAATATACAAAGTCATGCAAAGGAAGGGTCTGAATCCAAGAATACTGTACCCTCCAAGACTCTCAATCAAAATTGAAGGTGAAATCAAAAGCTTCACAGACAAAAAAGGACTAAGGGAATATATTACCACCAAACCAGCAATGCAAGAAATGGTAAAGGGTCTGCTGTAATAAAAAGAAAGAGGAAGCAAAAAGAAACTTGGGGGTAAGGACTAAAAATGGCAACAAATAAGTACTTATCAATAATAACTTTAAATGCAAATGGATTAAAAGCTCCAATCAAAGGACATAGGGTAACACATTGGATAAGAAAACATGATCCATATATCTGCTGTCTGCAAGAAACCCACCTTTGGAAAAGAGATGCACACAGATTGAGGGTGAAGGGATGGAACATGGTATTTCAGGCAAATGGAAATGAAAAAAAAAACTGGGGTTGCAATACTTATATCTAACAAATTAGATCTCAAAGTGAAGGACATAACAAGAGATAAAGAAGGCTACTTCATAATACTAAAGGGAACAATCCAAGAAGAAGAAATAACTCTGGTAAACATATATGCACCCAATATAGGAGCACCTAAATACATAAAAATACTCTCGGAGGATATTAAGGGAGAGATCTACAGCAATACAATCATAGTAGGAGACATTAATACCCCACTGTCACCATTGGACAAATGCTCTAAACAAAAAATCAGCAAAGAAACATCAATCCTAAATGACTCACTAGACCAGATGGAATTAATTGATATCTTCAGAACATTTCACCCCAAAGCCACAGAATATACATTCTTCTCCAGTGCACATGGGTCATTTTCAAGGATAGATCATATGATGGGTCATAAGAAAAGTCTCTTCAAATTCAAGAAGATAGAAATCATATCAAGCATTTTCTCAGACCACAGTGGCATAAAACTGGAAATCAACTATAAGAAAAACAAAAGAAAGAAATCAAACACATGGAGACTAAACAGCATGATATTAAACAACAACTGGGTACCAGAGAGATCAAGGAAGAAATCAAAAACATCATGGCAACAAATGACAATGACAACACAACAATACAAAATTTATGGGACACAGTGAAAGCAGTCTTGAGAGGGAAGTTCATAGCCCTACAAGCCTACTGCAAAAAACAGGAAATAATGGTAATAAATTACCTAAACCTACAACTCAAAAAGCTAGAACGTGAGCAACAAGAAAAGCCCAGTGTACTCAGAAGGAAGGAAATAGTGAAGATCAGAGTGGAGACAAACAACCTGGAGACCAAAGAAACAATTCAAACAATCAACAAAACAAAGAGCTTGTTCTTTGAAAGGATAAACAAGATTGATGGACCCCTAGCCAGGCTCACCAAGAAGCAAAGAGAGAAGACCCAAATAAACAAAATCAGAAATGAAAGAGGAGAAATAACAACAGACCCTGTGGAAATACAAAGGATTGTTAAAAAAAACTATGAACAACTCTATTCCAGCAAATTGGACAAGGTGCAAGAAATGGACATTTTCCTAGAAAAATATAACCTCCCAAAACTCAATGAGGAGGAAGCCAAACATCTAAATAGTCCAAAAACTATGGAAGAAATTGAAGCAATAATCAAAAAGCTTTCAGCAAATAAAAGACCGGGTCCAGATGGCTATACAGGAGAGTTTTACCAAACATTCAAGGAAGAATTAAAACCTATCCTCCTCAGACTATTCAAAAACATTCAAGAAGAAGGAATACTACCAAACACCTTCTATGGAGCCAGCATCACCGTATCACCCAAAACAGAGAAAGACAACACAATGAAAGAGAATTATAGGCCAATGTCTCTCATGAACATACATGCCAAAATCCTCAACAAAATTCTAGCAAACCGGATCCAGCAGTACATCAGAAAGATCATACACCATGACCAAGCAGGATTCATCCCAGGAATGCAGGGATGGTTCAATATTCGCAAATCAATAAATGTGATATATCACATAAACAAATTGAGAGATAAAAATCACATAGTCATATCAATTGATGCAGAAAAAGCATTTGACAAAATCCAACATCCTTTCATGATAAAAACTCTCAGCAAAGTGGGAATAGAAGGATCATACCTCAACATCATAAAAGCCATATATGATAAACCCACAGCTAACATCATACTCAATGGGCAAAAACTAAAACCATTTCCCCTAAGAACAGGAACAAGACAGGGATGCCCACTCTCACCTCTCCTGTTCGACATAGTACTGGAAGTATTAGCCATTGCAATTAGACAACAAGAAGAAATAAAAGGCATCCAAATTGGAAAAGAAGAAGTAAAGCTGTCCTTATTTGCAGATGACATGATATTGTACATAAAAAGCCCAAAGGACTCCATTGCAAAACTAATTGACTTAATTAATGAATTCGGCAATGAAGCAGGATACAAAATTAATGCTAAGAAGTCTGTGGCATTTCTATACACTAACAGTGAAATTATTGAAAGAGAAACTAAAAAAGCAATCCCATTTACCATCGCACCAAAAAAATTAAGATACCAAGGAATAAACCTAACTAAAGAGGTAAAAGACCTTTATGCAGAAAACTACAGGACACTGAAAAAAGAGATAGAGGAAGATGTTAACAGATGGAAGAGCATACCATGCTCATGGATTGGGAGAATCAACATCATTAAAATGTCCATACTACCCAAAACAATCTATAGATTGAACGCACTACCCATTGAAATACCAACGACATATTTCACAGACCTACAAAGAATTCTTCACACATTCATCTGGGAGAAAAAAAGACCACGGATAGCTACAGCAATTCTGAGAAAAAAGAATAACGTAGGTGGGATCTCAATACCAGACTTTAAGCTATACTACAAAGCAACTGTTCTCAAAACAGCCTGGTACTGGCACAAGAACAGATATATAGATCAATGGAATAGAATAGAGAACCCAGATATCCACCCAAACCACTATGCTCAATCAATATTTGACAAAGGAGGCATGAACATTCAATGGAACCAAGATAGCCTCTTCAATAAATGGTGTTAGGAAAATTGGACAGATACATGCAAAAAATTGAAACTGGACTACCAACTTACACTAAATACAAAAATAAACTCAAAATGGATATAGGACTTAAACATTAGAAGGGAAACTATAAAAATACTAGAGGAATCCACAGGCAGGACAATCTCAGATATATGCCGAAAGAACTTCTTCACTGATACTACCCCGAAGGCAATGGAAGCTAAAGAAAAAATAAACAAATGGGACTACATCAAAATAAAAAGCTTTTGCACAGCAAAATAAACCATGAACGAAACAACAAGAAAGATCAATGCATGGGAGAACATATTTGCAAATGCTATCACTGATAAAGGTTTAATCTCCAAAATCTACAGCCAACTTATACAACTTAATAAAAGGAAGATGAAGAATCCAATAAAAAAAAATGGGCAACAGACCTAAATAGAACCTTTTCAAAAGACGGCAGAAGGAAGGCCAAGAGACACATGAAAACATGTTCAAAGTCACTAATCATCGGAGAGATGCAAATCAAAACGACAGTGCGATACCATCTTACACCTGTCAGAATGGCAATCATCAACAAATCAACAAACGACAAGTGTTGGCAAGGATGCGGAGAAAAAGCAACCCTTGTACACTGTTGGTGGGAATGCAGACTGGTGCAGCCACTGTGGAGAACAGTATGGAGTTTCCTCAAAAAACTAAAAATGGATCTCCCATTTGATCCTGTAATCCCACTCTTAGGAATGTATCCTAAGAAATTACAAACACCAATCAGAAAGGATTTATGCACCCCTATGTTCATAGCAGCACAATTTACAATAGCCACAATTTGGAAACAGCCTAGGTGCCCGTCAGCAGATGAGTCGATCAGAAAACTGTGGTACATCTACCCAATGGAATTCTATGCTGCCATTAAAAAGAAGGAATTCTTACCATTTGCAGCAACCTGGTTGGAACTGGAGAGCCTTATTATGCTTAGTGAAATAAGCCAGTCAATGAAGGAGAAGCATCACATGATCGCACTCATGGGGGGATAATAAAGAACATTATAAACTGATGAACAAAAGGATAGATACAGAGACAGTAAAGCTTCAAACAGACTGTGAAATTACAGCAGGAAGATTAAAGTTAGGTGAGGTAGATAAGAGATCAATCAAAGGACTTGTATGCATGCATATAAGCATAACCAATGAACATAGACACTGGCGGGTTGGGGTATGCCTGGGAGGGAGGGGGATCAATGGGGAGATATGTATAAAAATTAATAAAATTAAAAAAATAAAAAAAAATAAAATAAAGAATTTTCAGCTTTCTGAACACAGAAAATTACTTTGGAAAAAAATTGATTTCCAGACAGATTATTTTAAAATGTTAAATCTTTTACAATTTCTTATCAAGAACAGATCAATAATGCAAGAAAAATTTGTCCTTTAAACAGATAGAAAACTCAATTGAAATTTTCCACCTGCTTATTTTTTATATTAAAACTAACTTACTTAATTAAATGTATTTCTATGCTTAGCCATTCCAGACCACACAATTAAATTCTTTTCTCACTATTTATAGTAGTTTTAATTACATATATTAAAATTTTAACCCTTAGAAACCTTTAATATCTAGTGAGATCTAAGAATGAACCAATTAAAAACTGTGTTTTTTTTACATTAATATTCTCTGGATAGGCAGACTTGCAAATATTTTTTTATAATTTCTAGAAACATAAGCTTTATCAGAAAAAAATGTCTTAACATGACACAAAAAATATTTACTAATAGACCCACGTATCTTTAATTCCATTGTAAAAGGAAGCAAAAAGTGGATAGACTTATATTTAGTTAGTAATGTTTCAATATTTTATCTTATTTGGAAATAATCTATATATTCAATGAATTTGACTTAACTCATTTAATTTAACTAAGCAAAACTGTATGGTTTCAGACTTCCAAAAAGATTCAGGGAAGTTATTTTAAAAGTTTACTTATAAATTATTACCTCACTTTATATTTATTTCATCTGCCTGTTTTCAAAAGTTGTTTAGAGTACTTCTAAAAACTTTAACATACCAAGTTATTTTTTTTTTGCTGAAAAATTTTTGTAGTTATTTAAACATTTATATTTTTTTGTTTCTCATATTTTTTCATAATTAGGAGGGTTTTTAAAGATTTCTTTCAGATGTACAACATAGTGGTTAGATAATTATACAATATATGAAATGATACCCCTGATGATTCTAGTACCCACATAGCAACATACATAGTTATTACAATATTATTAACCATATTTCTAATGCTGAACTTTACATCCCTGTGACTATTTTGTAACTTTCTACTCCCTTCACCTTTTTCAGCCATCTCCCCACTCCCTTACCATCTGGCAACCTTCAATTTTTCACTATCTATGAGTCTATTTCTGTTTTGTTTATTAATTTTGTTCTTTAGATTCCACATATAAATGAGATCATATATATATGTCTGACTAATTTCACTTAGTATAATACCTTCTAGGTCCATCATGTTATTGCAAATGGTAAGATTTCATTATTTTTTTATAGATGAGTAATAGTCTAGTGTGTGTGTGTGTGTGTGTGTGTGTGTCACACCTTGTTTATCCAATTGTCTATTGGTGGGCAGTTGGGTTGCTTCCACATGTTGGCAATTGTAAATAATGCTGTAATAAACATTAGGGTGCAAATTAGTGTTTTGGATTTCTTCAGGTATAGTTCAAGAAATAGAATTGCTGGGTCATACTACAAGGCTATATTAATCAAAACAGTATGTTAATGGCATTAAAGCACACACAGAGATGAATGAAACAGAGAGCCCAGAAATAAACCCACACTTATATGGTCAATTTATATATGACAAAGAAGGTGAAAATATACAATTGGGAATAAGCAGGCTATTCAATAAATGGTGTGGTAAAAACTGGAAAGACATGCAAAAAATGAAACTGGACCATCTTCTTACATCATAAACAAGAATAAACTAAAAATGGATTGAAACTTAGGGTAAGACCCAAAACCATAAAACAGCTAGAAGAAAACATAGGTAGTAAACTCTCTAACACTACTCTTGGTAATATTTCTCCTTGTGCAAGGGAAATAAAATAAACAATAAACAGATGGTGAAAGAAGTTAGCTTGAAAAGCAGGCAGATAGGGCAGCTGTCCAGCGGGAAACAATGGCAGGTTGAATATAGACAGGGGCAGACGTGGTAGTTTAAGCAAGCCCAGTAACAGAAACCAGCCATGCTAAAAAAATAGATGAAATGTTTTTGGATACAGAGAAGGAGGCATGGGAAACCAAGGAAGAGCTTGCAAAAAATAAGGTGCACGTACACATAGAAACAGAGAAAGTTCAGGTCTGTTGCTGGGCAAGAACAATGAGAGAACCAATCAAGAGGAGACAAATAGATATGGAGCAGGCTTGTAGCATATATATCCTCCTAGAACAACTTGCTCTTCTGGCAATCCATTTTTCGGCCCCTTCCTCATTAGGGAGTCTGAATCTGCTTATAATATATTTTCTAAGCTTTTGCTTAAATCTTCTGATCTACGGAGCTCATTCTTCAGTCGTGAGTGTGTGGACTCCACCTGCATGTGGTGCACTCGCAGCCATTGCTGGCCAGCTCAATAAATCCTTGCTTGCTTACTACCAACTTAGCAGCCTCCTCCGTGGTCATTTGCAACTGGTTGTAGAAGTCGCCCCACAACACCGGAACTTCATGATTTCCAGAGCCAATCTAATGCCTAATGGGGTCTATCACAGGAGTCTCCTTGAGGTGGCAAGTGCTCTAATAATTTTTTAAATATTTGACCTATGCCCACTAATATCTGCAGCCCTTTTTTCTTTACTTCTGAAATTTCCAATACTAACTAGCCTTTAATTAAAACAAAATTTTATTAATCTGACAACTCCCGTTGGCCTCAGCCCAGCTTAGATAGCACCTAATTCAATCCTGACCCAGGTTCCATTTTCAAGTTGAATCCAGTCCTACTGCAACCAATAACCACAAAAAATTCTCAGTGTGAGGATTGTTACTGGCTTTGATCTACAGAAAACAAACATGTGCACCTTAACACAATATCAGTAGCCAAAAATATGGTACTATTGACTGGTCAATAGAAGGCCTTGCACATTACCAGCAATTCCCAGGGTGGAGTAAATCCAGATTCCAGTAAATGGGAACAGAGGACTGGAAAAAGGGAAAGGACTAAACCAGCAAACCCCAGTAACTGGGAACTGTGGTAGGCAGAGACAAGCAGAGCAAGCAAATGGGCCAGGTAAAGAGGGTCACCAGGGCAGAAAGCCCCAGGTTCCTAGCAAAGGACAATTGTAGGGTGGGACGTCGCCCCCAGGGTGACATTTCCTCCCCTAGAATATCACGGGTCATGAGGTTGGGTCCTCCTGACCTTTCCTCCCTAGAGATAACATATGGGCCTCAGTTGTATTTCAGTTCCAGGCCCAGAAAAGCAGCAAAACCAGAAAAGTAACCCCAAGGCTGACCTCAAGATCAACAGTGTTGAATAATGAATGATCTCTGCTCTGGCACTGACCAGTCAAACAGTGGAGACCTAGACCCTGAAAGGACCCACCTGGAAAGCTTCTGGATATTCTATAGAGATTTTACCCTGGGACCTCCCCTAAAATCTCCACCTTTAAAACCCTTAGGATAGAGGAAGCTGCTGCTTTTCCTCCCAGGAGCACACTCCTGCCTTTCCCTTCTTCTTCCCCCTTCCTCCAGGCGCATTACCATTAGCTTCCTCACTCCCAAGCTCCTAGGGCCCTTCCTTTACCTCTAGAACTTGTTCCCTAAGCCCATTTTTTTTCCTACAAATTACTTCTTCCACCTCTGTGATTTTCCAAATAAATGCTCTCTTTTAGTTGGAATCTTGGCTCTGAATTCTTTCCTAGCCAGAACTCAAGTACTGAGGTTGCTGAACCCAGGTCCAGTCTGATCCCATAGGTCAGACACCTGGTACAGTTCCTGCTGCCTACGACAGGGACTGCAGTCTAGAACTTGGTAAAGGGATCCCAAACAACTGGGGGAGTGCCGATTGAACAAAAGGCTAGAAACATTTGTTTAATTAAGCCAGCTCAAGCTGACCCCTTAAATAATGGACTGGAAAGCCAATTAGATTGGGAGTTTACCATAAAGAAAGCAGAGCTCAAAACCAAAAGGAACTTATCAACAGTCCTGAATAACTGCAAATAAGTCAGTGAAGTCAAAGAGGGTTCCTGAGTACTATTCCTACATTTCTCATTGTCCTTACTAAATGCCATGAGAAGTTCACTTTGTAACCCAGGGCCACTGCCAACTAAGCTGTTAAAAAACAAAAATTCAACTAAGTAAATTTAAAGATGTAATAGTTTTTATTAAAAGATTTATTAATCAGGCAGCATTCCATCTAGTAAATAGAAAGGTTCTTCAATAATTTATATGGGCCCAGCCAGTGTGGTCCAGTGGTTCAGCATTTACCTATGAACCAGGAGGTCATGGTTCAATTCTGGTCAGGGCATATGCCCAGGCTGTGGTGCTTGATTCTCAGTAGAGGGCATATAGGAGACAGCCCATCAATGTTTCTTTCTCATCATTGATGTTTCTATCTATCCCTCTCTCTCCCTTCCTCTCTGAAATCAATACAAAGATATTAAAAGAAAGAAAGAAAGAAAGAAAGAAAGAAAGAAAGAAAGAAAGAGAGCGAGAGAGAGAGAGAGAAGGAAGGAAGGAGTAGGAAATTGAAGGCTTTTATAGGCTGAAACTGAGCAAGACAAGAAAGTTATTAGCAAAAGAAAAACAGGATTGTTTCAGGAAAGAGCACCTTTTATTGGCTGAAGGGCACTGTGTGTGTGTGTGTGTGTGTGTGTGTGTGTGTGTGTGTGCACGTGGGTTGGGGCAGGGGGTGTCTTATCATCAGGCAGATTACCTTACTGATGTTAAAAGGGAATTCCTGACTGGTTTTAAGGTCACTCTTGAGAGGAGCTGAAATTGTAATTAAGTTTTGGTTTGCTATCCTAGGGGCAAGCTACTCCACCTTGGGCCTGTTTTTGTTTGTTTTACAAGACATTCTATAAGTAATAAGCAAAAAACCCGCACACACTGTAATTCAAGTCATAGTCATGAGCCACATGATGATTGTGGACCTGAGAATCATCCAAAACCTGTAGAGAATTTTTATGAATTTATTTGAGCCCAAACTGATAACAATTGCCAGGAAGAAAAATCTAAACTGTTCTGGAGAATAAAAGTTTTGTAGTTTCTTTTATGTATTCTGAATTAAGGAGGGAACATGAGGAAGATTACATGAAAGTGGAAGAAAGCAAGGCCAAGATTGTATCACAAGATTATGTACTCTTTTAAGGGTAGTTACACCTAGCAGGGGTATTACTTGTGGCATTTCAAATATGTGTTAACCTATATGCATAAGAACGAAGTACAGGGCTGGCTTAAACACCTTTCACTATAGAAGTTATAAGCCTGGGGCATGACCTCTCACCACGACCTGCCAAGTTAGGAATTTATGATCTATTATAGCACCTCTTTTTTGTATACATGATATTTTGGTCAGGAGTGGACTGCATGTATAACAGTGATCCCATCCTAATAATAAAAACCCAGAGTTATAACTTGTAATGACTGATCATGACTAAAGGCTGACCAATCGGAAGTCAGTGCTGGTTTGCTGTGGCGACCTTCACAGCTGCTGCCACATGCTGTGGGCTCCCCTAGTCGGCTCCCCCCAGCCCATAGGAGACTGGTGAGCTGCAGCTGGTGAAAAGCAGTGAGCCCAGGCCAAGCTGCCCTGCGATCATGGGGAGAACAGGCCAGGCCGAGCCTGGCCAAGATGCCTCATAATCCCAGGTGAATAAGCCGCTCTGCTGACCAACCTGCGATTGGGACCTGTTGGGAGCATGGTGCAGAGTCCGGGGCCTCTACCTGCAGCCATAGAAAGTCTCCCTCTCCACGGAGTTAGGAGCACCAGCCCAGGTCTACCCAGCGGCCTAGTCCTGACTATGGGGATGAGTTCCTGCAGGCTGGGGTTTGATCCCCACGCATTAGCAGTAGGAGACCAGTGCCTTTGTTATTGCTGTGTGTCTGAGTTTTAATTGGACAAATGCCTGGTGGTTCCAGGCACCAGCTTACCAAAATATTTTAGGAGGAGAATTCTGTCTGGGTTTCCTCAAATTCCCTCAGCCCCTTCTCACCCCTCTGTAAAGACGCAGAACAAGTGAGGCCCCTTAAATAAAAATCAGAGGTCTCCAGCAACAGTGGGCAGTCATTTGGACTGGATGACATTTGAGTATATATCTAGGCACCATAACAGAGAAACACAAGCTCAAGTCATGATCTCTGCCCTTAAAAATTTTGCAATCTTATTAGAGCGAGTGGATGATAAAAGTGAAGTAATAACATCAGAATGTAAGGCAACAATACAGAGAGGAACAGAGGCAATTGCTATGATGATGATTTTCCAATAATTAGCACAAAGAGTATGTGCTATGAATTAAATAAAAAAATATGTGTGGAATTGCTGCTTCATGAGTATGGCATCCCTTCCTATTTTAAAGGAAGCTGAGTTCCACGTGAACTGTGTACTATGCTATCATATCTGAGGCACAGGACAAGGGAGGCCCTAAGTGTACTATGCTTTGATATTTGAATCATTCTTTATTGTTCAATGTGATTTATTTCTGTACACCTCAGTTTTGTAATAGTTAAATTACTAGAATAATACATCTTGCTATAAAATATTACTAGAAGATCAAATGATCAGGTGATGTTTATTATTATTTTCTATAAATGAACACAATCTCTGGTATGCAAAAGTGATAGGTATAATAGAAATATTCAGATAGGGATACCGATAGGCATGATTACAAGTGAGGCTTGCTATCACCACCTAAATTTATTGCTTAAAAATAAAAGCAGGGAGCCAACTAGAAACTGAACCAAATATAAGCTCTTTGAAGGGCAAGTGTAAATGGGATAAGCTTTGCTATTATAAGAGCAAGAAGAAAAAATTCAGATACAAGAATGAAAACCACACTGCATCCACCCTAAGTAGCAGCTAAAGAAAAAGAATGGTATGCTATACTATGAAAATACTTAATACAGATTGTAAAGACATTTGTTCAAAGAGGATTTCCTAGAGTAGGTGATATTTCAGTTATTTTTTTTAAATGTGAAGGGGTTAGTTAGATAAGAAAAAGGTGTAGGGGTCCCGTATTGCAGAGGGTGCAGGAGGGGCTGAGGAAAGCCGCCCTTTATGCATGAATTTCGTGTACCAGGCCTGTAGTATGATTATAATAGAGCTGAAAATTCTTATTCTCTATTAATGTCATAGCCACCACAATACAGTAAAGTGCAATTCTCACATATTGTGGTGATGTAAGTATAAACAAACCTTCTGCAGTGCCAGTCATATAAAAGTATAGCACATAGTATTATGTACTTGATAATAATAATAAATGACTATATTATTGATTTATGTATTTACTGTATTTTTATCACTATTTTATAATATATTATTTCTACTCATTTCAAAAAAGTTTGCTGTAAAACAGTATGTTTTTTTATACCGGCAACAGCCTCATATATCCCATGTGATCATCTCTTGATTGAATCATTTTCTCTTGTGCTTGACTTAATCTCGTGTTGTTTTGTACAGAAACAAGACAAACAGGCTTGAAATCTAGGAGCAATAGGCTATACTATACAGCTTAGTTGTACTGTAGGCTGTTCCAATCTAGGTTTATTCAAGTGCACTCTGATGTTCACACAATGAAAAAAATTCCTTAACAATGTATATCTCAGAATGTATCCACCTTATTAAGCAGCACAGGGCTGTACTTCATGTGACCAATACCTCAGAAAAGTTTAATAAAGAATAAATATTGAGTTCAAGTGAAATGATTTCTCTAGATAACCCTTTTCTTCTTTTTTTTTTTGCATGCTAATATTAAAAATGGTGCAAAGTGACAGTTAATTTCATAAGACCTTCATACTTATGTGTTCTGAAATTCTAGAGAACTCTTATATTTTGACCCCATTTAATAGAGTACTATTCTCCCTGGATGTGTATTAGGATATATAGGTATCATCAGAATCCAAATATAAGGAAAAGATTCTGTCAGCAAAGTTGGAAGGAATCATTGTGTATTCATTATTTTTTTCTCTAGGGTGAATATATTGATACACACTACCATTTATGATACTAAGATTTATGAGCTACAAAAAATAACCCATTTATTGGCAAAAAATAAAATTAGTAGGTATCAGTTTGCAAACCATGAAAAGGTAATACATATGTACTTAATTTTTCATATTCTGCAACTTTACAACCATATACTCTGCGTTTCACAGACACCAGGGATAGTTTACATTTTACTATCAAGATTCAAGAAAAAAAAATAATGTTTTGGCTCAAAGACATAATACCTCGCATAAAACACTTCTTCAAAATAACAAACCAAAGGGCTGATTTTGTTAGTTGATATGGTGATCACAATATTACACAATTCTCTATACTCATTTCTTTTTTTGGCATTTAAGTAAAAGGTATTCAAATATTTCAAAAATAACAGTGAAACTGTTGCCATTGTAACTAGCTAGTTAATATTAATAAAAGAAAGAGGCCAGACATTATAAGCATGCCATCTGTGCAGCTTCACCAGTAAGCTGAAGTTTTACACTTCCCAGGGGACCACCAGTCCATTCCCTGCAGGTCACTAGAGGGAAGGAATCAAACAAAGGGAAGAATGGGAGCCTGTGAAATTGGGGTGACATAGGAAAGGTACTTGCCCATCAGTCTAGCCCGGGGAACAAAAATCATTGGAGGGCGGGGCAGAGCAAGGGAAGGGGGTGGAGAACCACTACAAACCTGCAAAATCCGAAGGTTTAATTGGTTAAGCTCCTAGTTATAAGTTCGAGACAGAGTTCTGACTCTCTTGCTCTCTGGCTTGCTTGCCCTTGCACTCTCTTACTCCATGATCCTCACTCAACCATTCCACTACATAGCATGGCCCTTGGCCATGCAGACTCCACAGCACAATGCACTGCTGGACTGGACTGGGCGTTAATATGGAGAGAAGACAGGGCAGTGGCTTTGATCCCAGTTCAATTAGTCAGTGGGACTTTTTCTATGGCAAGACGGGGGGAGATGGGACATTGAAGAAGAGCCCTCTTAATGTTACCTCATCAATAAAGCTTTACATGGTACCGCATCCTCCTGTGGGGGCCTCAGAAAATTCTTACTCCTGTGACACTTCACCTGTAACAGGTGGGGATGCAGAGAGAACCCCACTGATAACAAAAGTTTTAATTCATAAAATAATGTTTGAGTAGTTCCTTTCTTCAATAACGGAATATAAAACTGTGGAAACTAAATAACAAATGAAGAATGGCTGAGTTGCCACTGGAAGAAATTGAAATAGATGCTGAAGAAAAGAATGAGTTGTGTCAAGGTCCAATCCATGTATTCTCAGAGATGCCATAGACTGGGAAATGTGGTCAAGTTTCCAGGAAAAAAACCATCCTAATCTTGCAGTCCTCACCCTGCTATGACCAAAGTTGCTTTGGAAATGACAAGGAGGGATTGTGCTATATGAATTTCTGTCAGAGAACTGTGGCAATAACATTCTGGGTCAACCCAGCACACTCAAAACGCCTTCTATCAAAATAGCATACTGGCACTATGATGCCCAATAAAACTGAGAAGCTGGAGTGGTGGTTGTGAAAGCACTGCAGATTAATAAACAATTCACTGTGTTCTTTTTATTTCCCAGAGTAAAGTGGAATAGGTCTCATAGAGCATAGGAAGCACCGATACCCAGGAAAAATTAAAGGGGAAAAAAGAAAACCGAAGGGGCAGAAAAATATAAACCAGAGAGATTTTACCAGAGAGTCAGTATGAGAACAAGTAGAAAAATATGGTACATTTCTAGTCTTGCCATCAGCCATAGCAGTAATCCCCACAGTCTCCCCCGCCCACCCCCAACCCACCCAGCAAGTTTGTGTTAAAACTTCAAAGCAAGATACTAAATTCTTTCACATGTTTTCTTAAAGCTCTGGTCGTGACAGCAAACACAGAGCTTGGGTAGGGAAATTTAACAATATCTATTAAGAATTTTTAAAGTATTTTTGTAGGTTTGAAGAATTTAGGTCATGAATGTATATATGGTTAAAAGAAAAAGATTAACTTGGCCCTAGCCAATGTTGGTCAGTGGTTAGAGCATTCACCCATGCACCAAAGGGTCTCAGGTTTGATTCCCAGTCAAAGACACATATCTGGGTTGCAGGTTTGACCCCTGGTCCTGGTCATGGCACATGTGGGAGGCAACCAATGTATCTCTCTCTCTCTCTCTCTCTCTCTCTCTCTCTCTCTCTCTCTCTCTTCTTTCCCCTCTTTCCTCCCTTCCATTCTCTCTAATATTCAATGGTAAAAAATGTCCTTGAGTGAAGATTAACACACAGAGACAAAAACTTTAGCTTGTCTCTTTAATTTAAGCAATCAGCACTAGATTCAAATGAGTTTAATGATTCTCTTTTCTTTCTCTACCAAGTGATAAAATGGAATGGTAAATGTTTCAAGATCTCTTCCACAAACTATTAGAATTATTTTATGCTGGACTTGATTATGTTGTTGCTCATAAATATTCTACAAATCAGTAAAGAATTTGAATTGTTGGACTCAGAGTAAGCTGCATACCCAGTTTTCATCTTAGTTAGACTGTCCACCTATCTCATTTCCTTTTGCTGCAATTCATCCTGCAGTGGGGAAAATGGTGAAATTGAACAGTAATGATGTCTGATTTTGCCCTTCATTTTTACACAGTCAAGTTTCTTGTTCAAAAGTCATGCTCAGAATTTGTGCTCAAGGGTTGTCAAATTGTCAGAATAATCTTCATGCAAGTTTCTTTCACACAGGAATCTGCTTTACCTAAGAAGCTTTCTTCTGTGTCCACATAACACTCTCGATGCACACAACAGCTGTTATGGCTTTCCTCACTTTTGACCAAGGACATCAAATCATATTTGTTGCTTTTAGTTTTCACACAATTCTATATAATATTTTTGGAAGATTATCTATATAATAGAGGCCTGGTGCACAATATTCGTACATGTGTGTGGGGGGGTGTCCCTCAGCCTGGCCTGCACCCTCTCCAATCTGGGACATCCTTCCCAAAATCTGGGACCACTGGCTCCTAAGCTTCCTGTCTGTCTGATCATCCCTAACCACTGTGCCTGCGAGCCTGATCACCCCTAACTGCTCTCTCCTGCCAGCCTGATTGCCTCTAATCACCTTTGCTTAGGCCCCCGCCATCATGGCTTTGTCCAGAAGGATGTCTGGAAGGATGTCCAGAAGACTTCTAGTCTAATTAGCATATTACCCTTTTATTAGTGTAGGTATAAAGGGCTAATATGCAAAGTGTCCCCTCAGGAGTTTAACCAGGAGACTGGGAGTTCAATAACTTGCTATGACATGCGCTGACCACCAGGGGGTAGCACGGAATGAAGAAAAGCCCAGATTGGCCCTGGTTGCCAGCTAGACTTAGGACCCTATCCATGCACGAATTTTGTGCACTGTGCCTCTAGTTCTCTACATGTTTATCTGTAATTTACCTTGCTTGAATGGACTTATCAACCCACGTTGATTTCTACATTTGTACTCTCTCACACCTTTTTTTCAATGTATGAATTATTCCTTTTGAGAAGATAGCATATTCTTCTAAATTAGGTGAGGGCAATCAGGGGATTTGTTTCTGAAAACTCTCAAAATAACAGATTAATTTATTCATTCATTCAAGTTTTATTGGATTTTGTGCTATACAGTTTACTGGACACTAGAGATAAAAATATAAGTAAGACCCTGGCTGGGTGCCTCAGTTAGATGGAGCATTATCTGCTATACCAAAGCTTTTGGGTTTGATTCCTGGTCAGGGCATATACCTAAGTTTTGGGTTCCATCCTTGGTCAGAGAACATGCAGGTGGCAGCAGATTGATGCCCCCACCCCTCTCTCTCTCCCTTCCTCCATTCCCCTCTCTCTAAAAGCAGTAAGCATATCTTTGGGTGAAGATAAAAATAAATATAAGTACAAATGAGGTAGGGGACCTGCCTTATAAGTTATATCAAGTGATACAGTAAGTGATAGATGCTATAGTAAATGCATGGGGCAGGGGAAATAGGATGAGACTGCACAAAGAGGACACATTTAAACTGAGTCTTCTATGAAGGAGAATATCTGAAGGGGAACAGAATAGGCCACCACTAAATATGCCTCTCTGCATGAGGATTATTATTTTTTTAAAAGAATAGATTATTTAAATGTTTTATTATGCTTTTATTGATTTTTAGAGAGAGAAGAAGGGAAAGGGATAGAGAGATAGAATCATCCATGAGAGAGAAACATCATAGACTGTCTGCCTCCTGCACACCCCCTACTGAGGATTAAGCCTGCAACCCTGTCATGTGCCCTGACCAGGAATCAAACTGGTGACCTCTTGGTTCATGGGTCAATGCGCAACCACTGAGAAACACTGGCAAGGCCATAAGAATTATTTTGAGCTGATTTGAGAAACAGCAGATACAGGAGAAGCCAAGAAAATATTGGAAGCAACCTTTTGAAAGGGAAATTTAGAGTTATACAGAAAATCTCCATTTGTAAGTGTGTTTTTTTCTTTAATAGGAAGAGGATGACTCTAGCCCTGGCCAGTGCAGCTCAGTGTAGCTCAGTCGGTTCCATCCTCAGCCCAGTTGGGGTGGGTGAGGGAGGAAACAAATCGATGTGTCTCTACACTCCTCCCTGGCCCTCTATCCATTCCACTCTTAAAAAAAAATCAATGGAAAAAATATCGTTGGGTGAGAATTAATAACAGAAAAGAGGATGACTAAATCATAAGAAAATTTAACCATCCTTCTACCCTCCACCTCCTTTCTTCTGTCTTTAGCTAAAGATGGTATTTAAGTGGTAGCTTAGGCCACCTCCAGGAGTTACTCATCCCCCCCCTACCCCAGGTATCTGCAATGTATGCATGAGGTATGTATATTAATAAATCACTCTCTTTCTCTTGTTAGTTCTGTCTTTTATTACAGGTGTCTCAACTAAGAACTCAGAAGAGAAGAAGGAAAACTAATTTTATTTTCCTATATATCTCACAAAAAGCTAAGGCAAGAGGAAGCCACATAGCATGAAGGAACATGGCCATTTCAGATAATATGTAGTTGAGCATAGTCTTACTGAGGAGTTAAAATATTATACTGTAGGTCAGTAATTCCCCTTGGTACACATTAGAGTAAGCTAAGAAGGGTTAAAAAAATGCCTATGCCTACACAACACCCACCCGAACTTATAATTAACTAGATGCCCAGTCCACAGAATTTGTGCACGCGAAAGAAAGAGGGAGGCGGGGAGGAGGGTGGTAGAGATCCTCAGTCTGGCCTACACCCTCCTGCCTGCCTGATTGCCCCTTACCATCTCTGCCTGCCTGTCTGTTTGCCCCAAACCACTTGCCTGTCTTCCTGCTTGATTGCCCCTAACCACCTCTGCCTCAGCTCCCGTACCCAGGATCTAGGCTTCCCTCCCTCTGGCCGGCTTCAGCATCTGGAACCTGGCTTCCTTCCCTCTGGCTGGCCACAGGCACACAGGACCCTGGGCAACTTCGCCTGAGCTGGCCATAGGCACCCGGGACCCAGGCAGGCACCCAGGACCCCAGGAGGTGCCGCCAAGGCCTTAGTGTTGTCAGGAAGGACATCCAGAAGGTCATCCAGAAGACATTTGGTCTATCTGGTCTAATTAGCATGTTACCCTTTTATTGGTATAGATCAGCTTAAGATGAATAAAGAAGGTAATTTGTAAAAGCCCCCCTGGTTATTCTAACCTACAGCCGGTAGAAAACCACTTTGTACAATGGGGGCCATTGAAGAGTTTTAATCAGGACCATGAATGATAATTCATTTTTTTAAATTCTCTTTTACAGTTAACATTGAATATTGTATTAGTTTCAGATGTGCAGTGTAGTGATTAGACATTTATATAAATTATGAAGTGATCTACTTTATAAGTATCAAATCCCTGGCACCATATATAGTTATTCCAATACTATTGACTGTATTCCCTATGCTCTACTTTAATTTTATTTTTATTTATTTATTTATTTATTTATTTATTTATTTTTTATACATATCTTCCCATTGCCCCCCCTCCCTCCCAGGCATACCCCAACCCCCCAGTGTCTATGTTCATTGGTTATGATTATATGCATAGATATAAGTCCTTTGATTGATCTCTTATCTACCTCACCTAACTTTAATCTTCCTGCTGTAATTTCACAGTCTGTTTGAAGCTTTACTGTCTCTGTATCTATCCTTTTGTTCATCAGTTTATAATGTTCTTTACTATCCCCCAATGAGTGCGATCATGTGATGCTTCTCCTTCATTGACTGGCTTATTTCGCTAAGCATAAGGCTCTCCAGTTCCAACCAGGTTGCTGCAAATGGTAAGAATTCCTTCTTTTTCATGGCAGCATAGAATTCCATTGTGTAGATGTACCACTGTTTTCTGATCTACTCATCTGCTGACGGGCACCTAGGCTGTTTCCAAATTGTGGCTATTGTAAATTGTGCTGCTATGAACATAGGGGTGCATAAACCCTTTCTGATTGGTGTTTGTAATTTCTTAGGATAAATTCCTAAGAGTGGTATTACAGGGTCAAATGGGAGATCCATTTTTAGTTTTTTGAGGAAACTCCATACTGTTCTCCACAGTGGCTGCACCAGTCTGCATTCCCACCAACAGTGCACAAGGGTTCCTTTTTCTCCGCATCCTCGCAAACACTTGTCGTTTGTTGATTTGTTGATGATTGCCATTCTGACAGGTGTAAGATGGTATCGCATTGTCGTTTGGATTTGCATCTCTCGGATGATTAATGACTTTGAACATGTTTTCATGTGTCTCTTGGCTTTCCTTCTGTTGTCTTTTGAAAAGGTTCTATTTAGGTCCGTTGCCCATTTTTTTATTGGATCCTTCATCTTCCTTTTATTAAGTTGTATAAGTTGGTTGTAGATTTTGGAGATTAAACCTTTATCAGTGATAGCATTTGCAAATATGTTCTCCCATGCATTGATCTTTCTTGTTGTTTTGTTGATGGTTTCTTTTGCTGTGCAAAAGCTTTTTATATTGATGTAGTCCCATTTGGTTTTTTTTTCTTTAGCTTCCATTGCCTTTGGAGCAGTATCAGTGAAGAAGTTCTTTCGGCATATATCTGAGAATGTGCTGCCTGTGGATTCCTCTAGTATTTTTATGTTTTCCCTTCTAATGTTTAAGTCCTGTATCCATTTTGAGTTTATTTTTGTATTTGGTGTAAGTTGGTGGTCCAGTTTCAATTTTTTGCATGTATCTGTCCAATTTTCCCAACACCATTTATTGAAGAGGCTATCTTGGTTCCATTGAATGTTCATGCCTCCTTTGTCAAATATTAATTGAGCATAGTGGTTTGGGTGGATATCTGGGTTCTCTATTCTATTCCATTGATCTATATGTCTGTTCTTGTGCCAGTACCAGGCTGTTTGGAGAACAGTTGCTTTGTAGTATAGCTTGAAGTCTGGTATTGAGATCCCACCTACGTTATTCTTTTTTCTCAGAATTGCTGTAGCTATCCGTGGTCTTTTTTTGTTCCAGATGAATGTGTGAAGAATTCTTTGTAGGTTTGTGAAATACGTCGTTGGTATTTTAATGGGTAGTGCGTTGAAACTGTAGATTGCTTTGGGTAGTATGGACATTTTAATGATGTTGATTCTCCCAATCCATGAGCATGGTATGCTCTTCCATCTGTTAACATCTTCCTCTATCTCTTTTTTCAGTGTCCTGTAGTTTTCTGCATAAAGGTCTTTTACCTCTTTAGTTAGGTTTATTCCTAGGTATCTTAATTTTTTTTAGTTTCTCTTTCTAAAATTTCATTGTTAGTGTATAGAAATGCCACAGACTTCTTAGCATTAATTTTGTATCCTGCTACATTGCCGAATTCATTAATTAAGTCAATTAGTTTTGGTATGGAATCCTTTGGTTTTTTTTATGTACAATATCATGTCATCTGCAAATAAGGACAGCTTTACTTCTTCTTTTCCAATTTGGATGCCTTTTATTTCTTCTTGTTGCCTAATTGCAATGGCTAATACTTCCAGTACTATGTCGAACAGGAGAGGTGAGAGTGGGCATCCCTGTCTTGTTCCTGTTCTTAGGGGAAATGATTTTAGTTTTTGCCCATTGAGTATGATGTTAGCTGTGGGTTTATCATATATGGCTTTTATGATGTTGAGGTATGATACTTCTATTCCCACTTTGCTGAGAGTTTTTATCAAGAAAGGATGTTGGATTTTGTCAAATGCTTTTTCTGCATCAATTGATATGACTATGTGATTTTTATCTCTCAATTTGTTTATGTGATGTATCACATTTATTGATTTGCGGATATTGAACCATCCCTGCATTCCTGGGATGAATCCTGCTTGGTCATGTTGTATGATCTTTCTGATGTACTGCTGGATCCGGTTTGGTAGAATTTTGTTGAGGATTTTGGCATCTATGTTCATGAGAGATATTGGCCTATAATTCTCTTTCATTGTGTTGTCTTTATCTGGTTTTGGTATTAGGGTGATGCTGGCATCATAGAAGGTGTTTGGTAGTATTCCTTCTTCTTGAATGTTTTTGAATAGACTGAGGAGGATAGGTTTTAATTCTTCCTTGAATGTTTGGTAAAACTCTCCTGTGTAGCCATCTGGATCCGGGCTTTTATTTGCTGGAAGCTTTTTGATTACTGCTTCAATTTATTCCATAGTTATTGGACTATTGAGATGTTTGGCTTCCTCCTCATTGAGTTTTGGGAGGTTATATTTTTCTAGGAAAATGTCCATTTCTTGCAGGTTGTCCAATTTGTTGGAATAGAGTTGTTCATAGTATTTTTTAACAATCCTTTGTATTTCCACAGGGTCTGTTGTTATTTCTCCTCTTTCATTTCTGATTTTGTTTATTTGGGTCTTCTCTCTTTGCTTCTGTGTGAGCCTGGCTAGGGGTCCATCCATCTTGTTTATCCTTTCAAAGAACCAGCTCTTTGTTTTGTTGATCTTTTGAATTGTTTCTTTGGTCTCCAAGTTGTTTATCTCCGCTCTGATCTTCACTATTTCCTTCCTTCTGAGTACACTGGGCTTTTCTTGTTGCTCACGTTCTAGCTCTTTGAGTTGTAGGTTTAGGTGATTTATTACCATTATTTCCTGTTTTTTTGCAGTAGGCTTATAGGGCTATGAACTTCCCTCTCAAGACTGCTTTCACTGTGTCCCATAAATTTTGTATTGTTGTGTTGTCATTGTCATTTGTTGCCATGATGTTTTTTATTTCTTCCTTGATCTCTCTGGTTACCCAGTCGTTGTTTAAAAGCATGCTGTTTAGTCTCCATGTGTTTGATTTCTTTGTATTGTTTTTATTATAGTTGATTTCCAGTTTTATGCCACTGTGGTGTGAGAAAATGCTTGATATGATTTCTATCTTCTTGAATTTGAAGAGACTTTTCTTATGACCCAACATATGATCTATCTTTGAAAATGACCCATGTGCACTGGATAAGAATGTATATTTATGCTCTACTTTAAATCCCTGTCACTATTTTGTAACTGCCAATTTGTACTTTTCAATCCCTTCAGCTTTTTTCACCCAGAACCCCAGCCCTCTTCCTCTTTGGCAACCATCAGTCTATTCTCTGTATCTATGAGTCTATTTCTCTTCTGTTTGTTTATTTTGTTGTTTAGATTTCACAAATAAGTAAAATCATTTGGTATTTGTCTTACTCTGTCTGACATAGTTCACTTAACATAATAACCATATTGTTGCAAATGGTAAGATTTCATTTTTTATGACTGAGTAATATTCTATTGTATACATCTACCACTTCTTTATCTGTCTATCAATAGACACTTATGTTGCTTCCATATCTTGCCTATTATAATAATAAGAGGCCCAGTGCATGAAATTCATGCATGGGGGAGGGTGTCCCTCAGCCCATCCTGCACCCTCTTCAATCTGGGAACCCTCAAGGGATGTCCAACTGCCCATTTAGGCCTGATCTCAGTGGGATCAGGACTAAACGGGCAGTTGGACATCCCTCTCACAATCCAAGACTGCTTTCTCTCAACCAATTGCCACCCTGCCTGCCTGATTGCCCCTAACCACTCTGCTGCCAGCCTGATCAATACCTAACTGCTCCCCTGCTGGACCCTTTGTCCCCCCACTGCCCCCCCACCTGCTATCCCAGTCACCCCTAACTGCCTTCCCTTGCCAGACTGGTCACCCATAACTGTCCTCCCCTCTAGGACTGGTTGCCCCCAACTGCCTTGTCCTGCTGGCCCAGACACTGCTAATTGCCCTCCCTTGCCAGTCTGGTCACCCCTCACTGCCCTCCCCTGCTGGCCTGGTCACTCCTCACTGTCCTCCCCTGTAGGCCTGGGTCTTCCCAACTGCCCTTTCCTGATGGCCTGATCACCCACAACTGCCTCCCCTGCTGGCCATCTTGTGATGGCCATCTTGTGTCCACATGGGGGCAGCCATCTTTGACCACAAGGGGGCAGCCATCTTGTGTGTTGGAGTGATGGTCAATTTGCATATTACCTCTTTATTATATAGGATGCTGCAATAAATATAAGAATACATATATCCTTTCTAATTGGTATTTTGGATTTCTTCAGATAAATACCCAAAAGTGCAATTGCTGGGTCATAAGATAGTTCTATTTTTAATTTTTTGAGGCAACTCCATAATGCTTTCCACAGTAGCTGCACCAGTCTGCATTCCCACTAACAGTGCATTCCCTTTTCTTCACATCCTCACTGGCATCTGTTTGTTGATTTATTCATGATAGCCATTCCAATAGGTGTGAGGTTATATATCATTGTGGTTTTTATTGGCATTTCTCTGATGATCAGTGACATTGGGCATCTACTGGCCACCTGTATGTCTTCTTTTTTAGAAGTGTCTATTCAGGTCCTTTGACCATTTTAAAATCAGTTTGTTTGTTTGTTGGTTGCTTGGTTTTAAGTTGTATAAGTTTTTAAAATATTTTGGATATTAATCCCTTATTGAATGTATCATATGTGAATATATTCTTCCATTCTGTGGGCTGTCTTTTCATTTTCATAGTATCCTTTGCTGTGAAAAACCTTCTTAATTTGATGTAGTCTCATTTATTTTTTCTTTTGTTTTTCTTGCCTGAGGAGCCAAATCCAAAATAATATTACTAAGAGCAATGTTTGACATTTTACTACTTATATTTTCTTCTAAGAGTTTTATGTTTTCGAGTTTTCAGGTAAGTCTTTAACCCACTTTTAGCTTTTAGCTTATACAGTGGTACCTCGAGATACGAGTTTAATTCATTCCGTAACCTTGAGGTGTGGGAAACTATGAGATGCTCCACTCACGGTAAACTGGTGGGTCGTGCGCAGCCAGCCGATCAGCGCGATTACTCCTATCTCAAATGTTGCTCATATTTCAAAGCAAAAATCGCTCGCTCGACGGCTCATATCTCAAAAATCTCGTATGTTAGGGCACTCGTATCTCAAGGTACCACTGTACTAATAAAAGGGTAATATGCTAATTAGACCAGACATCTTCCTGATGTCCTTTCTGACAAAGATGAGGGGTTGGCCGGACTGCAAACTGCCCCTGGCCCCTCGCCCAGGTTGCCAAGACCCCCAGTAGGGATCCCCCACCCTGATCAGGGGTGTGGTTGGCCTGCAAACCATCCAAAGCCCCTTAACCAGGACTGCCCCACCCCCCAGCAGGGTCCTCCCCACCCCAATCAGGGGCATAGTTAGCCTGCAAACTGCCATCAGCTCCTAGCCCAGGCCAGCCCTGGCCCCAGCGTGGACCCCACCTTGATCAGGGGACATGGCCAGCAAGCAAACCACAGGTGGTCCCTCACCAAGGCTGGCCCTGCCCCTCAGTGAGAACCCCAACCCTGATCAGGGGTATGGCTGGCCTCACCCAGACCAGCCCCACCCCCGCAGCAGGGACCCCTATCCCATCAGTGGTATGGCTGGCCTACAAACCTCCATTGGCCCCTTGCCCAGGCCAGCCCCATCCCAGCGGGGACCTCCACCCTGATTGTGGTTGGGGCCAGTCTGCAAACCATGCAGTCCCTGCCCTGGTGGCCCTACCTCTTAGTAGGCTCCCCCACCCTAGTTGGAGTCCACTTTCAGGGCAGGCCAGCTGGCCCCCACCCGTGCACCAGGTCATTATCCTATATAATAAAAGGGTAATATGCAAATTGACCCTAACAACAGAACGATTGCTGGACCTGTCACTATGAGGTGCGCACTAACCACCTGTTGGTTCCTTCCCCTAGCCGTCAAGCACAGATTACCCAATAGAGAATGGGAAACCGGGGGTGGGTGGTGGTAGGGGGCAGGGATGGCTGCAAGCAGCTGGGGAAGATGGCCCTGATTGCAGGCCAGGCCTAAGGACCATACAAATGCAGTGGGCCTCTAGTATATAAATAAAACCCTAATATGCAAATAGACCAAGTGGGGGAACAACTGAACAACTGGTCACTATGATGTATGCTGACCACTAGGGGGCATGTGCAGAACATGGTAGCATCAGCTACAGTGTGATGGTGGAACAGGTGGGGCGCTGGTCTTGTCATCGGGGCGAGCCTCTGGTGGTACCTGAAAATGCTTTGCTCCCGCCTGCTCCAGTCCTGCTGGGTGCTTGCACCTGCTGCCAGCACTGGCCTCATTCATACCCACTCCTGGTGCCTGAGCTGCAGTTCACACCTGCTGCCAGTACTGGCCCTGCTTGCACCTGCTACTGGAACTAGTCTCACTTGCACTTGCTGCTAGCACTGGCCCCAATTGCTCCATGCCACCAGTGATGTGGGTGGGGCTGGCGCCATCAGCACATGGGAGCAGCAGGGGCGGCAGCAGGACTGCCAGCAGATAGGGAACCAGGGAATGCAATAGTAGGGCCAGCGTTGGGGCGCAGAGGATGAGGCAAGACCCGCCTTGGTGCCCATCGCAGCCTCACAGCCCACAGTTCCTTTCAAGGTGCATGAATTCATGCATTGTTCTTATATGGTGTATAAGAACATAGTTGATTTATTGCATGTATCTGTTCAGTTTTTCCCACACTATTTATTGACTAGACTGTAATTACCCCATTATATGCTTTTGCCTCCTTTTTCATAGATTAATTTATCATATAGGCATGGGTTTATTTCTGAGCTCTCTATTCTCTTCCATTGGTCTATGTGTATGTTTTTATGCCAGTACCATATTGTTTTAATCATTATAGCCTTGTGCTATAGTTTGATATCAGGTAGCCTGATATCTCCAACTTTGTTATTTTCAAAATTGCTGTGGTTATTCAAGAACTTTTGTGTTTCTATATAAATTTGAGAATTATTTGTTCTAGTTCTGTGAAAAAATGCCATTGGTATTTTGATAAGGATTGCATTAAATGAATAGATTTATTTGGATTGTATGGTATTTTAATGATGTTAATTCTTCCTAATCATGATTATGATATATACTTCCATTTATTTTTATCTTCTTCAATTTTCTTCTTTAATGTTTCTAATTTTCACCCCCTTAATTAAATTTATTCCTAGGTATTTTATTATTTTTGATGTATTTGTAAATGAGATTGTTTTCTTCATTTCTCTTTCTGATAGTTTGTTATTGATGTATAAAAATGGAACTGTATTTTAAAAGTTACTTTTGTACATGAATGATAATTTTGGGGAAAATTGTTTTGTTTAAATTGGGTAAGTATATGTATAATTAGAACAATAATAACAAATTATCACTCTTCAAGTTTTGCTAATCCAAATTAAGACTTTTTTTTGTTCCAAAGATAAATAGTACAAAAATAAGAACAAGGTAGTAAGTTTTCTATAATGCCAGATTTATTCTATATAAAGTTTTGATTCTGATATTGCATTATCCTTAGGTTTTTGTGTTTAGATGTTTATTTTATGAAATAATGGTAAATATATGTGTTGCTTTCCAATATCAATCTTTGAAGTCTTTACTTAGCAAAATATCAGTTTTATTTTTCACCATTAGGAGCTACAATTTTCAGATTCTTTCTTTTGTTTTTATTGTTACAATTAAGATATTAAATGTGTAACCTGAATTTGTACACTTGTGCATACTATTAAAAATAAGACAAGATAACCAAAATGGAGTTGCTTATGCTAAACTCCACATCACCAAACCAAGACTTAATGATAATTTTGACTATCCAAGAAATGAAATTTTAAAGCAGTCAAACAGGAATCATCTGATTAACACTATTTAAGTTATCTGCCTGATAGATCCCTGCCATTCCCTAAAAGAAAGTGACCTTGCAATAACCAATCAACTTTTCTGTCTAGTATAACTTCTGTGTTCCTGGTACCTTTCTGCCTGTAAAAATCTTTTATTTTACACAGCTCCTCAGAGTTATTTTCTACTTGCCAGATTGGATGTTGCTCAATTTAGGAAACATTGAAGAAAGACAATAAAATATTTTAAAATTTACTCAGTTGACCATTTTTTTAAAAAACAATAACTATATCTTACCACCTACACTGTGATACAGAGATTTTGTCAACTCATTCTATTGAATTTCCATTCTTCCACAATTGGCAACCACTGTTGATTTATAGCATCATAGATTAGTTTTGTCTATTCTTGTACTTAACCTAAATGGAATTATATAGTATAAAGTTTTTTTGTGTCTGGCTTCCTATAGTTGGCATAAGGCTTCTCTGATTCATCTGGGTTATTATGTAAGTTTCAGAATTTTTTTTTCTTTTTGATATCTCTGCCATACTTCAGTATATGATATGAGCACAAGTTGTTTACTCATTCTCCTCTTGATTGACATTTCGGACATTTCTGTTTTTACTTATTATGAATAAAACTACTATGACCATTTTATATGGGTCTTTTTGTGGTCCTACATATTTATTTCTCTAAGTTATATACATAGGAGTAAAATTTCTTGGTAATAGGATAAGCATATGTTTGTTTGTTTTTATTCTGATATAAGCCTAGTGTAATATATTTACCATATATTTAAATGAAAAACAAAACCAACTAAGTTTTTTCAAAGTGGATGTGTAAAATTACACTTGCCAATATGTGAAAATTCCACTTGTTCTTCATACTTGTCAACTCTTGGCATTATTATTATTATTATTATTATTATTATAATTTTAGCCATTTTTGCTAAGTGTTTAGTAGTACTAGTATATCATTGTGGTTTGTTTTGGGGTATATTGAGTCACCTAAAGAAAATAACTATTTTTCAGTGTCTGTTTTATTTATTTTAGTTGATGGCCTAATATAACCTCCATGTCTTACAAGTAAACTTGATTACATATTTTTGCCTACTTTTAAAAAACAATTGAGCTATAATTCAGTGCCATAATATTTGCCATTATAAAGTGAACTTTACAATATTCACAATTCTGCAACCATAAAAATCTAGTTTCAGAATATTTGCATCACTGCCAAACAAATCTCCACACTCAATAGAAGTCATTCTTCATATCCTCACCTCCACTTCCCTCAAGTTCCTCAATCTCTTGTCAACTGTTGGTCTACTAATTTTTGTTTTTGCCTGTCCTGAACTCATTAATATGTTGCCTTTTGTGTCTGATTTCTTTAAGTTGACATGGCTTGTTTGTTTTATAGGATTATTCATGTTGTATCATCTATGAGTACTTCTGTCTTTTTATGGGTTAATAGTATTTCATTGTGTGAATATACCACACTTTGTTTATCTATCTATCAACTGGTGGACACTTAGCAGTTTATAATTTTTGATTGTCCTATATAATAAAAAGGTAATATGAAAATTGATCATAACTCCAACACAGAAGATGGCCGCCCCATGTGGTCAAAGATGGCTGCCTCATGTGGACACAAGATGGCCACCACAAGATGGCCAGCAGGGGAGGGCAGTTATGGGCAATCAGAACATCAGGGGAGGGCAGTTAGGGGTGACTAGGCCAGCAGGGGAGGTCAGTTAGGGGCAATCAGGCCAGCAGGGGAGCAGTTAGGTATCAATCAGGATGGCAGGGGAGTGATTAGGGCATGATTATATAGGCAGCCAGCCAGCAGTCCTGGATTATGAGAGGGATGTTCTACTGCCTGTTTAGGCCTGATCCAGGTGCAGGCTGGGCTGAGGGACACACACACACACACACACACACACACACACACACACAGTGTATGAATTTCATGCACTGGGCCTCTAGTTATAAATAATACTGTTGTGAAAATTTGTGTATGAGGGGTTTTTTTTTTATTATTACCATTATCTTTATTATTTCAGTTAATTTTAACACAACTTTGTTCTCTCACTTCAAATATATTTTCTGTGTGTGTGTGTGTGTGTGTGTGTGTGTGTGTTTATGTGAAGATGTTTTGTTTTACTCTTGGGTAGAATTGTTGGAATCATATGGTAATAACCCCCTGTTTAATTTTTTGAGGAAATGTCAAACTGTTTTTCAAAGAAACTGCATGAATCAGTTTATATTCCCATTGGCAACTCAGGAATATTTCAATTTCTGTACATATCTGCAAAACTTATTATTGTCTATGTTTTTTATTATACTCATACTAGTGGATACACAGTAGGTATCTAATTTTAGTTTTGGTTTAGATTTCCTCAATAATTAATTATGTTGAACATCTTCACATGTGATTATTAACCATTTGTATATCTTCTTTGAATAAATATCTATTTAAATCCTTTGCTCATCTTTAAATTAGATCATTTGACTTTTTCTTAATAATTTCTATTATATTCTGGACACAAATTCTAATAAACTGATGTTCTTAATTTAATGAAATCAAATTCATTGTTTTCTTTAATCTTTTAGGCCTTTTTGGTTATACTAGAGTTCCAGTTCACAAAATTCATGCACAGGGGGGAGTATGGTGTGTCCCTCAGCTCACCCAGCCTGCACCATCTCCAATCTGGGACCCCTCAAATGACGTCCCACTGTCCAATGAGATTGGACCTAAAAAGGCAGTCAAACATTCCTCTCACAATCCAGGACTGCTGGCTCCCAACTGCTCACCTGCCTGCCAGCCTGATCACCCCCTAACCACTCCCCTGCCAGCCTGATAGATACCTAACTGCTCCCCTGGTGGCCTGATTTTCCCTAACTTCACTCCCCTGCTGGCCTGGTCCCCCTCAAGTGCCCTCCCCTGCTGGCCTGGTAGCTCCCAACTGCCCTCCCCTACAGGCCTGGGTCCTCCCAACTGCCCTCCCCTGCTGGCCTGATCACCCACAACTACCCTCCCTGTTGACCATCTTGTGTCCAGATGGGAGCAGCTATTTTTTAACACATGGGGGTGGCCATCTTGTGTGTTGGAGTGATGGTCAATTTGCATATCACCTCTTTATTATATAGGATTTTCACTAGAGACCCAGTGCATGACAATTCATGTACTGGAGTGGGATACCTCATCCCGTCCTGTCCCCCCACTGACAGTCCAGGAGCCTTCAAGGGTGGAAGGTGAGCTGGTGATCAGGAGAAGGCAATGCCCCATCACAACTCTACTGCTGCCTCTGCTGGCAGTGTAAACCTTGGCCGGCCCTGGTTACCTGAGCCTTGGGCAACCCTGGGCAGCTGGGAAGCCGCCATCTGAGGCTTGCCTATGTTTTGGGCAGCCCTGGGTGGCTGGGGGACTGAGGGGACTGGGGCTCTCTGGAGGCAGGCATATGGAGTGGCCAAACCCTCCTAAGGGTGGACCTGGCCTTGCCATGCACCTGCCACCCCAGTAGGGCTGAGGGGACTGGGTGCTGCCATCCTGTAGTGATAGGCACCATCATCTTTGAGAGCATGGCAGTCAATTAGCATATTCCCTCTTTATTAGATATGATTATTAAGGGAAAATATAATTTTCAGAATTGTGAAGATATCCTCCTGTGTTCTTGTAGAATAGCATTTCACAAACTTTTTTATAGGGCCATATAGTAAATGTATATGGTTTTGTGGGCCATATACTCTGTTATAACTACTCAACTCTACCATTGTAACATGAAAGCATTCATAAAAATGCATAAATAAATGGGCTGGCTCTGTTCTAATAAAACTTCATTTATAAACAGAGTAATGGGTCAGATTTGGTTCATGAGGCATAGGTCTATAAGTTGTGTTATTTTATCTTTCACATTTAGGTCTATGTTCCATCTCAATTTGATTTTTGTATATGGTATGACAGAGGGATCATTGTACATTTTCTTCAATATGAATATGCAATTACTCTGATATAATTTATTAAAAAGATGATTCTTTCCCCTACTTAATTATAGTGAGATCTTGGATGTAAATCAAGTAATCCTGTGTGGGTGGGCTTATTTTTGGAAATCTGATACTGCTCCATTGGTCTATTTGTCAAAGCTTTCATCAATACCACAGTGGATTAATCGTTATAGGTTTATAATTAGTCTTGAAATCTACTACTCTAAGTGCTCCAACTTTGTTTTTCTTCTTTTTAAAAGCTCTTTATTGTTTAAAGTATTACATATTTCCTCCTTCCCCTGTGCTCCACCCCAGATCTTCACTACCCTAATTGTCTGTGTCCATGGGTTATGCATATATGCATACAAGGTCTTTGGTTGATCACCACCCACCCTCCCCCACCTTCCCTCTGAGGTTCTGTACTCTGTTCCATGTTTCCATGTCTCTGGATCCACATCCACTCCAGTTTATTTTGTTAATTAGATTCCACATATGAGTGAGATTATATAATACTTATCTTATTCTGACTGGCTTATTTTCCTTAGCATAATACTCTTCAGGTCCCTCTATGCTTTCTCAAAGGGTAAGAGACCCTTATTTTTTATTGCTGCATAGTATCCCATGGTATAAATGTACCACAGCTTTTTTACCCAATCATTTGCTGATGGGCACCTGGGTTATTTTCAAGGTTTAGATCTTGTAAATTGTGCTGCTATGGTCATAGAGGTGCATACATTCTTTCTGATTGGTGTTTTGGGTTTCTTAGCATATATTCCTAGAAGTGGGATCACTGGGTTAAATGGTAGCTTCATATCTAATTTTTTGAAGTAAGTCCATACTGTTTACAATCTATATTCCTACCAGCAGTCTATTAGGGTTCCCTTTTCTCCACATCCTCACCAGCACTTGTCATTTGTTGATTTGGTAATGGTAGCCATTCTAACAGGTATGAGGTGATACCTCATTGTTGTTTTAATTTGCACCAGTCTGATGATCAGTGACTGAGCATTTTTTCATGTCTCTTGACCATCTGTACATCCACTTTGGAGAAGTGTCTACTTAAGTTTTTTGCTCTATTTTCTTCTTCAAGAACATGTTGACTATTCACAGACTTTTACATTTTATTTTTAAATATAGTTTATTGATTTCAGAGCAGAAGGGAGAAGGAGATAGAAACATCAATGATGAGAGAAAATTGTTAATTGACTGCCTTCTGCATGCCCTGTACCAGGGGTTGAGCCTGCAACCTGGGCAACCCAGCCATGTGCCCAGATCAGAAATCAAATCCTGAGTAGCAGGTCAATGCTCAACCACTGAACCATGCTGGCCAGGCAACCTTTACATTTTAATACAAATTTTATAATCAGTTTGTCAATTTAAACATATAACCAATGACTATGCAGTAATTTGGTTGGGATTGCCTGTACTTTATAGATCCATTTGTGAAGAATTGACATCATAACACTATAGAGGTTTCTAATCAATCCATAACCATAGTATGCTTTTTCTATGTATTTAGCTCTTTTTCTTTGTCTCTCAGTATGTTTTGTTGTTTCAGGAATAATGGTTTTACATCTTGCATTAGATTTATTTCTAAGTATTTAATGATTTTTCTAACTATTTTAAATGGTATTTTTATTATATTTGACCAAAGCTTTTTGTCAGTTTTCAAAAATACAAATAATATTGTATCTTGACTTTTTGTAGTAACTTTGATAAATTAAATTGAATTGGTTTTGAAATTGTTTTTGACCCTGAAATCCAAGTCATAAAATGATTGAAGATAATACTGAACTAGTATAGAGGTAATAAAATGCATAAATTTAAATAATGAGTATGAGAAGAAATTTAAGAAATATACATAAAATAGAATCCATGAAAATTGAAATTTTTATGATAATTAAACCCAAGAGGAGAAGGAACTATCAGGCCTCTGTCTGGGGTAGATGAATAGTTATTGTTGCCATTTACCAAGGTAGAAAATATAGACAGAAGAAAATGCTTTGTAAAAATTAATAAGATTTGTTTTGAACAAATTCCTTTGAGTTATTTATAATATCTAAAGGAAATTTTCCATTAGGGAATTGAAAAATAGAAATCTGGACTTCAACTATTATAATTCTTTAAAAATATTCATGACAGCTGAAGCAATGAAAATATAGATGAAGACATAAGTGTACTATGTACAGTGAAAAGAGAGATAGAGACTTTAGTATTGGAAAATGCCATTATTAAGGAAGCAGTGAAGTGAAAAAGGGCAACAAAGGACAACAAAAAAGAAAGACTCAAGAAAGGAAAAATAAGGAAGGGTAATCACAGAAGCCAATGAAAGTAAGCATTTCAAGAGACATGGCATGTTTAACAACATCAAGTGTTATAAAATGGTCAGGTCATAAAGAGACTAAAATTGAAATGATAATTTAAAAATCATTACTTACTTTTTCTAGAGAAATTTCAAAAACATGGGAATGGAAGCCATATTGAAGTGGATTGAATTGGAGATGAGGGAATATTGAGCAAAGTAGTATTTGTAAAGTCTTGCATGTGAAGAGGAGGAGAGACAGCTCTAGAAAAAGGGTAATATGGGTTCAAAGGAAGGTACTTTTGAAGGAGAATATTTTATAATATTTATATCTCCAGTGGAAAGACCCAAAGTTTCAGGTTATAGATATAAGTAAGAATAATTAATGGAATAAAGTCTTGGAGTAGGTGCAAGGGGAATGGATCTGAATAATAAATACCACTTAAATTAAACTAAATGGTCCTGTAATAGAAACATAGATACTTAGGTTTTGCAGATGTTAGGGCACAGAAGTTAAAACCTGCTAGTTTTATCTTCTTCCTCAAATGGTCTCTCACATTTTATTATGACTTGTACCTCTGTATGACTTCTAAGTTGTCCTTTAATGGATGAAAAAAAATACTATCTTATCAAGACTCTTCTTTTTCACACATACATTGCCATATACACTTTGAAAGCCTTTAGAAAGAATTTATACTATAGTGACATGCCTTCAATTATGCGTGTAAAAATCAAGCTACAGATTTAAATAATTTGTGAAGGTAAGAACATGTAAAGAGCAAGCACTCAGTCTTCCTAACCCTTGCTACATAACCTACCATCTATCTTTACCACCTCGAAAAACAAAGTTACAAATAGAACCAAGTTAAAACAATGTATGTTCTGAAGATTTCTATTATAAGCTATCAATTAAAAAGGTATGGATACTTTTGAAAGAAAACAGTATTAATTACTTGCACTTAATACACTGAGCATAAAAAAAGCAAATAGATTTTAGTGGAATATGACAAATAGTTTACAGTATCAATGAGGATGTTTAAAGTTTGTGATTACATTAATCAAACAAAACTGTGAAGGCAATAAATTAAAATTGACAGGTTTAAATAAGTTTAACAGAAAATGAGTGATCAAGATAATTTTTAAGATACACATGTAATATTAAGGTAGCATTCTAAGATTCTGATTTGCTCTCTATGAACAAGCAAGTGAATATTTTAAAATGTTTTCTTTTGCATTTACCACAACATGCAAAGTACATAAGGTGATAAGTGGAAAGTTAAAAAGATGAGTTTGTGAGATCCTAAATTAATTCATTAGTCTAATATGCATGGAATATATTTTCCTTTCAATGCACACACATAAATCATATTAGCATTAGTGGGGGAAGTTACACTTGCTTGGGAAAAATACAGCAATCAAAATGCAAAAGTCTAAGAAACCTCTTTGTGAAGGATTTGTTTCACTTTTTATTGCAAAAATGCTGTATGCATGACACCAAATGGAAACATTTAATCATCCAAATGTTTCATAATAACTGCATGCTTTATATTATAGATGAAATATAGAAAATATGTATTGAATTTTATCCATAAAAAGGGCAATAACATTTGCTAAATACTAATCATGTGCCAAGCACTGTGCTAAGTCCCTGACAAGTGTAGTTATTGTCACAAAAATGCTGTGAAATCATCCCCAAACTCAGTGGTTTAAAACAATCATTTAGTCTCATGAGTTTGTGCATCAATTATATATTAGCTGATGGAGACTGGGCTCAGAGGAGTAAAAAATGTGACAAGGGAAGCAAGCGGTGATTCGAGGAAGGGAACGATAGTCTCTAGAAGCTAGAGACACAGAATGAATTCTGCTCTGAAGCTCCAAGAAGAAACCTCTCCAGAATAAACTCTGATTTTAACCCTAAACGGTCATTTCTGACTTCTATCTCCAGAATTGTATTTGGGTTTTTAAAAACTAATATCCTCTAATCCAAGATGGTGGTGAAGTATGTGGAAACTATACTCACCTCCTTCCAGGACCATACTGGAATTACAAGTAAATTGTGGAATAGTAATCCTAAATAACCAACTGAAGGCTAACTAAGGAGATCCTTCTAAAAATATTTATTATTATTAATACTTTTAGAAGGAGAGAGAGAGAAACATCAATGTGACAGAGAACCATGGATAGGTTACCTGCCATATACACCCTAACAGGCTATCAAACCAGCAGCCTGGGAATTTGCCTTAACTGGAATTGAACTAGAGACTTTTTGGTACATGGAATGACACTTAACCAATTGAGCTACAGTGGCCAGGGCATCAATAATACATCTGCTAAGGAGTTCATATACAAAATTTATAAGGAACTTATAAAACTCAACACCAAAACAAATAAACAACCCAGCTAAAAAAATAGGCAAATGACCTTAATAGACACTTCTCCAAAGAGGACATACAGATGGCTAATAGACTTATGAAAAGATGATCACTATCACTAAACATCAGAGAAATGCAAATTAGAAACATAATGAGAAATCACTTCACACATGTCAGAATGGCTACATCAATAAATCAACAAACAAGTGCTGGTGAGGATGTGGAGAAAAGGGAACCCTTATGCACTGTTGGTGTGAGTGCAGTTTGGTGAGACCACTATGGAAAACAGTGTGCAGGCTCCTCAAAACATTAAAACTTGAATTGTCTTATGACCTCATGATTTCACTTCTGTTGATGTATTCAAAGAAACTTGAAAGACTAATTTGAAAAAATATATGCACCCCTATGATCATTGCCACATTATTTACAATCTCTGGAAGCAGCCCAAGTGCCCATCAGTAGGTGAATGAATAAAAAAAAGGCTGTGGTACATTTACACAATAAAATATTACTTGCCTGTAAAAAAAGAAGGAAATCTTACCTTTTGAGACAGCATAGACAGACCTGGAGATTATTATGCTAACTGAAATAAACCAGTCAGAAGAAAACAAATACCATTTGATTTCATTTATATGTGGAATCTAATGAAAAAAATTAACAAACAAAATAGAACCAGAGTGGAGAGCCAAGATGATGGCATAAGATATACATCTGTACATGCTGTCTCTCACAACCACACCAAAACTACAACTAGAAGACAAAACAACTATCCCCCAGAACCACGGGAAAGCTGGCAGAGTGGAAGTTCTACAACTAGAAGTAAAAAAAAAAAAAAGTGCATCCAGACCTGGTAAGATGTGCAGAGGCTCAGAAAGGCAGAGGTGCAGAGACGCTTGCTAATCGGGCTAGCGTGTGCTGTTGTTTTTCAATTGGGAGGGAGTTACAAGTTTCCAACTCTCTGAACACCAGTTTCTGTTGAGATTCTGGGGACCCAGACTCACACAGGGAGAAACTGGACTGTCTGTAATTGGGTCAGAAAGGGAGAGTGGTTCTCTAGCAGAGTTGCGCACTGGAATCATTGTTTACTGTGCTGAGGCGTTGAACACAAGACACTGAACAGAACTCTGCAGAGAGGGCTGACTGGCAGCCATTGCTGTTTGCCACGCCCTAGCCTAGTGATTCCCTGAGACCCTGCCCCGCCCAATTTACAAACCCACCCAGCTATGGGGTGACTTTTGCATATGAATCGCCTGCTCTCTGGCAGCTTAATCTAATAAATTGCAACTGGGTCAGACAACTCCAAAACTTCCAAACTCCAAGCAAAGAGGAGAAATCAACTCTAAATCTCCCAAACTCCAAGCAAAGAGGAGAAATCTGCAGAGCTCCCTGTAGCTCCTGCTGGGTGGCCTCAGACACTAGCTGACTTGCACCTCCTGGGAGATCCAGGAACCAGTGTACCTAGAGGTCAGTGTGAGAAGACACCAGATTTCAACTCTTCACATACATAAACACACTCAAGAGGCAGACTCGATGAGCACCAAAGCCCCACTAAAGCAAGTTCTGCCCCAAAGGGGTGTCTCCAGCACAGCAGTTCTTCCATTAATAGACACAGCTAATCCTCACAGTCAATTGGCCTGGAGGTCAATTCCTCCCAGTGTACCAATAGCAATCAAGGCTTAACTACAACAGGACTATGAATCCAGCCCACAAAGGGGTGCACCAAGAGTGTCCACCTCAGGTGATTGGGGAGGTGGAGTTACTGGGCCCTAAGGACAACTAGCACACAAAGCCACTCCATCAACACAGGGAAGCAGCCAAAATGTGGATACCATGAAACATGTCACGAATGAAAGAAATGGAGGAAAGCAAACGACTGGACATAGAGTTCAAAACCACATTCATAAGGTTACTTAAGAATATTTTACAAACTGCCAACAAACTTATTGAGAACTCTGAGAAACTTAGTGAGACCTTCAAAGATCTTAATGAGAATACCAAAAAAAAATGGAAAAGGACCAGTCAGAAATTAAACATGCACTGTCTGAAATAAAGAATAATGTGCAGAAATCCAACAGCAGATTAGAGGACCCCAAGAATCAAATCAAAGATCTGAAATATGAAGAAGCAAAAAACACCCTAAAAGAAAAACAAAAAGAAAAAAAAGAGTAAAAAAATGTGAAGATAGTGTAAGGAGCCTCTGGGACAACTTCAAGCATACCAACATCAGAATTATGGGAGTGCCAGAAGAAGAGAGAGAGCAAGACACTGAAAACCTATTTGAAGAAATAATGACTGAAAACTTTCCCTACCTGGTGAAAGAAATGGACTTACAAGTCCAGGAAGTGCAGAGAGCCCCAAACAAAAGGAATCCAAAGAGGACCACACCAAGACATATCATGATTAAAATGCCCAGGGCAAAAGACAAAGAGAGAATATTGAAAGCAGCAAGAGAAAAACAGTTAGTTACATACAAGGGAGTACCCATACGACTATCAGCTGATTTCTCAACAGAAACTATGGAGGCCAGAAGGGAGTGGCAGGAAATATTCAATGTGATGAATAACAAGAACCTACAACCAAGAATGCTCTATCCAGCAAAGCTATCATTCAGAATTGAAGGTCATATAAAGAGCTTCACAGATAAGAAAAAGCTAAAGGAGTTCATCACCACCAAACCAGGATTATATGAAATGCTGAAGGGTTTTCTTTAAGAAGAGGAAAAAGAATAAAAAGGTAAAGATAAAAATTATGAACAACAACGTGATAACAAATACATACCTATAAACAAGTGAATCTAAAAATCAAGTGAATAAAAAAATCTAATGAACAGAATACATTGGTGAATATAATAGAATTAGGGGCATAGAAAGGGAATGGATTAACAATTCTCAGAGGAAAGGAGGAGTGAGGGGTGGAGGAAGAGATTGGACAAAAATATTATACCTATGGATGAGGACAGTGGCAGGGCATAAGGCATGGAGTAGGAGGGGAATCAGGTGTAGGGAGCTATGCGGGGGGGAGGGAGAGGAACATCTGTAATAAACTGAACAATAAAGATTTATTAAAAAACAAAACAAAAAAAAACAAAATAGAACCAAAGTCATGAATACATGGAACATACTGATACTGACAGCTATCAGAAGGGTGTGGTGCTGGGTGAAAAATATGAAGGGATGAAAAAAAACACAACACCTCATAGATATAGACAACAGTATGGTGATTACCAGAAGGAAAAGAGAATGGGGAAGGTGGAAGAGGGTAAAGGGAGGGATAAATAATGACGGAAGAAAATTTGACTTGGGGTGGTGAACACACAATACAAGATGCAGATGATGTATTTTATAGAATTATACACCTGAAATCTATATAGTTTTATTAACCAATGTCACCCAAATAAATTTTTAAAAATTTTAAAGGTATTCAGTCTTAAAAACAACATATTTTCCCCTGCCATTCCCTCAAGTAATTACTGCATTTTTTCTTCTTTTCAACACCAATCTATATGTGCTGCTGCTACTTCCTGAGAACACATTCCCTTTTTATGCCTATCTTACTTCCTCATCCTCACTGTTCTTGCTCTCTGCTATGTTAACTTGCATGTCCCAGTCACCATATATCTTTATCAGTCCTTTTTTTTTCTGCCATCTTTTCAAGTATAAGCTATTTGCCTATCTTTCTACCTCTTAAAACTCTCTATTTAGAGCAGTGGTTCTCAACCTTCCTAATGCCAAGACCCTTTAATACAGCTCCTCATGTTGTGGTGACCCCCAACCATAAAATTATTTCTGATGCTACTTTATAATTGTAATTTTGCTACTGTTATGAACTGTAATGTAAATATCTGATATGCAGGATGTATTTTAATTGTTACAAATTGAACATAATTAAAGTATAGTGATTAACCACAAAAACAATATGTAATTATATATTGTGAAATATTTATTTATAATTACAAATAAATGAAATTTTGTCTTGAATTGTGGTGTAGCATGGGTAACAGTCTTCATATGACAACAGTAAACTACATTGCTACATTTTGCTACACCGAGGAGTGGTGTGTTGGTTCCTAAGACCATGGGAAATATGTGTTTTCCGATGGTCTTAGGCGACCCCTGTGAAAGGGTCATTCGACCCCCAAAGGGGTCGCGACCCACAGGTTGAGAACCACTGATTTAGAGAAAGTAGGGAGAGGTTAGAAATGTGAGTGTTGAAGCCAGTCTGTCTGGATTTGTATCTTGACTCCTGCCCTTCACAGTGCTGTGGCCTAGAGTAAGTTAATGAACCTCTCCATGATGCTGTTTCCTTACCTGAAAAGGGTGGGTAATTATAACACCATAGTGCCCAAGTCATATGGTTTTTATGAGGATTAAGTGATGTAATATATGGCAATACTTTGATAAGTGCCTGGCATATAGTAAAGTACTCAGTAAATACTCTCCCCTTTGATCATACTGCATTATTTTGTCTCCTTCCATTTTTTAACATACAGACTTTAATTCCTCTTTCCGAACCCTAGTTGTTGTGTTTACCCACCGCTTATTCTTATACTTCTTTTCTATACTAGTTTGTTACCTTACCTAACATCATGGGCCTATCTGTCACTTTCTTGTTGAAAATTCTCAAATCTATGTCTGTCTGGGCTAAATGCTCTCCAAATGCCACTCTATTTAAATTTAACTCAATGTTTTTCCTATTTGATTTTATACTGACAAACAGAAAAACTGCTCAGTGATCTCATCACATAATCCCTTTATATACTTTAAGATCATACCTTTCATGTTTTAGCCTTTATTTTTGCTAAGGTAAGTAACTCCAATTACTTTAACCTTTTCTCATACTAGTATAGCCTATTTTCCATTTCTTTGAAATTCTTTATTATGCTTTTATGTACCCTCTTACAGTATGAAAATTCACTCTTTGTACTATTCAAAAATATTTTGACTAATGTTAGTTCCACTAAAAGTGTATCCTAACCTAGGGTGCTAAGCCCCTGCTAGTTTCCATTATTCAACTTGTGGGTAAAAATAGTAACTTTCCTGTTCTGCTTGATACTAGCTGGGTCCCTTTCAAAAGATAAAAAGGCAAAATGAATATAATACAAATGACATTAACATGATCTTAGTCAAAGTTTCAGGTTTTATGCATAGGAACTTGCCATTATTAATTCATATTGTGCACTATATGAAAGGAACTAAAAGAGAGTCAAGGATTAGACACATCTAAGCTTATTATATATCGTAGGACAGTGGATATATCCGTTCTGTTGACTCATGAGTTTGCCGACCACTGCAAGGCATTACCCTTACCCAGAAGTTTTGACTTCAGGTTAAAGACATTAGTACATTATTAAAATGTTTTTTAAGTGTTTTTCCCTAAGGCAGTGGTCGGCAAATTCATTAGTCAACGGAGCGGCAAACCGCGGCTCAGGAGCCACATGTGCCTCATGAGCCACAGTTTACTGACCACTGTCCTAGGAGGTCAGCTAAAGGGTTCTTATGAGCTATGCGAAAGGTCATTCTAAGCAAGAAAAATAAAAAATCAAAACCCAGAATCATACTGGACATCAGACTCATTTTCAAGAAATTTAGTGTTTTATTTAAGAATAAGGAGTAATTAGCCACAGGCAGCTGTGAAAAAATTGGATATGTTATGTAAACTGCTATCAAGTATTTGAATTATAAATGCTCCTACACCAAATCTCCCTAAAAGAAATCCCTTTAAACAATTGTCCCCATGAATACTCTGGCCATTCACAATATATACTCATTCATCTTTTCTCTTTAAGGTTTCTATAAGCTTCAGGTACTATTTGCGTAGCAATTACAACTATGCTAGAGCCAGAAATATCATGGAGCTCCTTGTGTGTACTGACAGTAAGGAACATAAAGGGATCCAGAATAGTACAAATCTCCAAACTTCCTTAGGGCTTTGAGGAAGTTTCAAAAGCACTGATAAGAAGCAGGCTGCAGACATTCAGCAGCTACTGACTTGTGTTGAGGGCAGTCACACAGGTACTCAACTGCAAGGTAAATATTGATCCAAGATAAGGCCATTATTTACCTTAAAGAACAGTGCATCTTGATGCTGACCAAAAACCCCAGTCGATGCTTGTATTTTTATATACATTTCACTACCAAAATTAATTGTGACAGAAATTTTGATTTTTTATTTTGACATCTGAGGAATATTTACAGCAACTCCAGAAAGTAGTAGCACTTCATTATATTTCTGTGGTGCATTTATTTATTGAGCTAAAAGAAGAATCAAAGTATGTAATTTATTAATTTTGTAATTATCAGCTTTGTGCTTTCCTCTTAGAAAAATTTGCAATTTACAACTGGAGGTAGGGAGTAAAGAAAAAAGAACTTGGAAAAGACTTGGCTTACAATTTTGGTCCTACCATAGGTTTAACCATCCTGAGGCTCAGTTTTACAATGGAGAAGGATATTAGTGCGTGACTCATCAGGTTGTTATGAGAATCCAATGAGACCAGGTTCTAATCCTGCTAAAACATTATCTCTCATCACCTCTTTACATCCAAATGTCTTCAAGGACTTGCCTAAATTCATATCTTTCTCGTCTAAATTCACATTTCTCTTATCGCTATCCTCCCATTCGCCTGTCAACCCACAGCAATCTGTTTTCCATACTTACCACTAAATTAAACCTGTTTTTCATTTTATCACCTACTTCACTGATATGTATTATGGATTTTCAGTTCTTATCTTGTTTGATTTTTTAACAGCATTTCTCACTCTTGTCTTATCTCTTGGCTTCTATGTCTCTGTGTTCTCCTGGATTCCCATTTATCTTTCTATGGCTATTCTCTCCCAGTATCTTTCAAGAGCTCTTCCATTACTGTGTACTAAGCTATCTACTCTTATTCTTGTGCATACTCCCCCTGTGTTATATCACTCTGTCCTGTGACTGACCATTAGCAACTTTGAGCTGTTGACTCCAAAATCTATAACTCACTCATTTATTCAAACCATATTGTATGTTTTGCCAGCTTAGATCTCTTTCCTAATAGTCAGACATGTGTATCTGACTGTTCACAATGGAGTTCATCATCTTTCTGAGCATTCTCATCTGTATTCTTTTTTTGTTAATCCTCACCTGAGTATATTTTCCCATTGATTTGTAGAGAAGAGAGAGTGGAAGAGAGAAAGAGAGAGACACACAGAGAGAAACATTGATGTGAGAGAGACACATTGATTGGTTGCTTCCCACACATGCTCTGATGAGCTGGAGTGGGAAAGGGGAGCAGATGGGTAAAGGAAGGATTGAATCTTGTCTGAGATAGAAACCAGGACCCTTCATCTGAGGGCCTACGCTGTATCCACTGAGCCAAACTGGCTTATACCAAGTTGTCCAAGCTCAAAAGGTGGGTCTCATCCCTCAATCTTGCCTCTCTGAATAAACAGTTGCCTATTCCTATTGATTTTGCTTCTCTGAATAAAGTGAGAAAAGGAATTATGTAAATAAACAGGAGAAGAATATTCCAGGCAGAGTAGATTGCAAGGTTGTTCTCAAGTAACAACAAGGAGGCCAGTGTATGAAACAGTGTGTCTCGGATATGATGAAGGGAAAATGGTAGGAAATGAAATAAGAGAAGAGTGAAGTACCCCTCACTTAAGGTTTTCACTCAGATGTTATCTTATCAGAGAGGGCTTCCTTGACAACCCTCTATGAATTTGTAATAACTACATTCACACTCTGCACTTCCCCACATACTACTTTATATTATCCATAGAATATATAACATCTATTATTATTGCTTGTTCACTTTCCATCTCCCATAGTATATTGGTTTTTTTTTTCCAAAAGACTAAGTACAGGTATCTTGTTTATCTCATTCACTGATAGGTCACCGGTGCTCAGAAAAGTGTGTAGAGAACATAGTAAAATTTTAATAATTGTTAACTAAATTAATATGTAAAATGCCAGGTCTAGTATGTATAAATTATAACATTGTTTTATTATTGATGAGAATAAATGCTTTAAAAAATAAAACACTATGTAAATGCTAAACTAGGAAATTACAAATAAGTACAAGGTGCTTGATTAATTGATTATAGGTAAATATGGACGAGAAAACCTATAGTGTCTGCCAGAGCTCCAGAACATGTCATGTATACACCTCTAGTGTTGATCTCACCCAAGCATAGGGCAGCAGGGTACAAGGCTGTAGTTGCTTCTGAAAGCTGAAGGAATCCAATAACATTAAAACTACTAGAGGCATGGTGTATGAGATTCATGCACTTGGGGGTGGGGAGGGAGGTGTCCCTCAGCTCGGCCTGTGCCCTCTTGCAGTCCAGGAGACCTTGGGTCAATTTGCATATTAGCCTTTTATTATATAGGATTCTTAGGTGTCTCTGGAGCAATCTCATAGTGTGGAGTGAACTCTAATGATACTATCAGTAGTGGAACCTCATTTTCAAACTTTCTAGACCTAACTGGTGGCTGCTTGGTTCCAAGCTGGTCAACTGCCCTTGGTCCAACCCCTCTCATCATGCCCACCCCAGAAGCTGTGCCAGCTGCTGACAGTAACTCAGCATATGAACTGGTACAAAGCAAGTCTTTGTTTTATTACTCTGTAAGGAGGTGCACAAATTAGTTTAACTTCAGATGAAGTTAATTGCCCTGGGAAACTGAGCAACATACTGAAATAAAGACACTTATATTAAATAAGAAAAATATACATTATAGGAAAAACAGTTTAACTTTCTGATAAACATTAATAGGACTCTGTAGTAGAAGCTTTCTCTAAGGAAAATAACCGTGAGTCATTATTGTAAATAGTTCAATCAACTTAGTTATGTGTACAAGTTGGTTCCACAAACCCCTTCAAGATTATTGGGGGCATTAATAATGGGAAAGAAAATGTGATTACTAGGGGCTATAGATCCATTTTACCTTTGGGATTTAAGACTCAGCTTTGAGTAGTGGACTGTATGTGAAGTGAAGGAGTTATAGTAAAAACAGTCCTAGTGCCCTATCAGGTTTGGCTTAGTGGATAGAGCATCAGTCTGTAGACTGAAAGGTCCCAGGCTCAATTCCGGTCAAGGGCACATGCCCAGGTCGCAGGTCTGATCCCCAGTAGGGGGCATGCAGGAGTCAGTTAATCAATGATTCTCTCTCATCATTGATTTTACTATCTCTTTCTCCTCCCTTCCTCTCTGAAATCAATCAAAAATATATTTTAAAAAACAAACAGTCCTAGTGGTGTTTAGCTGCTGCATATATACTAGAATCAGCAACAAAATTAGAAACTGTTTAAGTTTATGGGAAAGTAGATAAAAGATACAATGGATTTGTCTTTTCAATAAGATTTAAAAATTAGAAGTACGCCCAGCCAGTGTATCTCTGGTTGAGTGTTGACCTATGAACCAGGAGGTCACAGTTTGATTCACAGTCAGGACACATGCCTGGGTTGTAGGCTCAATCCCTAGTGTGGTATGTGCAGCAGGCAGCAAATTTATGATTCTCTCTTATCATTGATGTTTCTATCTCACTCTCCCACTTTCTCTCTGAGATCAATAAAAATATATTTAATAAATAAAAATAAAAATTAGAAGTAGGAGTTACATTTTAAGGTATCAGGCCCAGAAACTTGTTCTGGGGCAGGAGGTAAATGATGTAAATTCAAAAGCCAGGCTTGAAGTCAACAAAGAAGTGAAATAACCTAGGCAAAGCAGAAATCCAGCTAGATAACTTCCCAGAACTAAAGACAAAAGCAAGACCTTTAGATAAACAAAGTCTCCCAAATTTTATCACTTGACATTTTATTTAAATCAGCTCATTTTTTACTTCCATAAATTTATTTATTTTAAAAAATGGAGCTATATTGCCAGTGGCAGACCATTATCACTTGTTATTAATAGAAGTGACCATACAATTTAATATAATATGGATTAAACAATATAATTAAATTCCAAATACTAGATATGGCTGCTTAAAGATCACTTTTGCCTTTCTTTTAAAAGGACATTAGCAACTATTCAACAGTTATTAATGACAAACTTGACCTAAACTAAGAATTTCCCATGAATGTAATCAGAACTATGAGCATTGAAGAGATTAACTTTCTCATTGTGAATCACCTATTATGTGGTTGTGTCCCATCAGTAGTATATATTCTACACTTAAGAAAATTGAAGTAAAACAAATCACATGTAAACAATATAGTCTAAATGGAACTACCAATAAATGTAAGAAGGAACCACAAAGTAAGAGTAAAAACACAGAATAAACAATCAGGAACTGACATATTTACAGTAACTGATGATATGAGATAGGAACTAGCATATTTACACAAATTGAAGATATATATATGAAGATATCTATCAGTCCGTTTGTTTGAGGTTATACAAAGGTGAAAAGAAATCTCATTGGTTTAACAACCAATAGTTTTCTTCTTCCTCATATTCCCATCAGTGATTGTGGGTTATCTCTGACTTTGCAATTTGTTGCTTTTCGTTATAGGACCTAAGCTGAAGGAACAGTCCTATTTCAAGCTCTTAAAGCTTCAGCTCAGATATGGTACAGATCATTTCACTTATGTTTCATTGACTAAAGAAAGTCACATGGCCAAACTAAAATTCATTAAGACAGGGAATATAACTCACATGAAAACACTGAAAGTCTCATGGCCACAGTCAAGAATGTATTAAGCAATTCTCCTACAGTGAGAGTAATTAAAAATAATGTTGTCGCTGAAACCGGTTTGGCTCAGTGGATAGAGCGTCGGCAGACTGAAAGGTCCCAGGTTTGGGTCCAGTCAAGGGCATGTACCTTGGTTGTGGGCACATCTCCTGTAGGGGGCATGCAGGAGGCAGCTGATCAATGTCTCTCTCTAATTTATGTTTTTAACTCTCTATCCCTCTCCCTTCCTATCTGTAAAAAATCAATTAAAAATATTTAAAAAATAATAATATTGTCTACTGTGAGGGACATTATAGCAAAAACCAAGGCCAAATATAATTGTGCCTTTCATTTATTGAGTGCTTACAATGTGCCCCCTACCTTCTAAGGGTTTTACCTGCATTTTTCTCATTGACTCCCCTCAAAAATCTTAGAAGGAGGTAATTCTTATCCAAGGAGAGACCTGTAACCATTTTCAGGCTGGTGGGGAGGAATATATATAATAGGTACTCATGGTGCAATAATTTAAGAAATCAGCAATTTTATGAGGGTTAATGCCTGAAGAGACAGCCCAGTAGTGTCAAAACATGAAGTATATGCCCAGCTGGTGTGGCTCAGTGGTTGAGCATTGACCTATGAACCAGGAGGTCACGGTTTGACTCACAGTCAGGGCATATACCTGGATTGCAAGTTCTATTCCCAGTGGGGGGTATGCAGGAGGCAGCTAATTGATAATTCTCCCTCATCATTGATGTTTCTGTCTTTCTCCCCCTTACCTTTCTTCTATGAAATCAATAAAAAATATATTTTTTTTAAAAATGGAGCATAAAACAAAAATTTTGGAAGGATGCATGAAGAAGCACACATTGGCCAATGTAGTGAATCTAACGTCATTTTGAGGGGTAGGAAATTAGATAAATGAGGGGTCCGTGACAATGACTTGGGTTAGAAAGAACTTTTTTTAGTGACAAGCTAATGAAGCCTGGTATACATGAGTTAGATTTCTATGTATCCTTGTCTTCTAATTTAAGTATAATCTCATTATCTTTTTCATTTTACTTTTCCCACTTCACTTTTAAAAATATAGGTTATTCAGCAACACATGATAGAGGAAGAAATTATCTCAGAATAAAAGAGTGTTATATTAAACAAAGTAAATTTTGTTAAAAAGTCAGCATATATTCTTATTTTTCTCCCATTTTTCCATGTACCAATAAAAACAGAACCATGTGTAATCATGAGTTCATAGACCAGTATCTTGGAATCATTTCTGAGTTCTATACTTTTATTATTGAGAACAGAAAACTATGTTTGAACCACTTTAACATTATCTATTAGAATTCCCTTTACAGTGTTACCCTTGCATGTTGCCCTCTCAGCTTTAATAGACAGTTATGAAATATTCTACATTTTTCTTTTGAAGTAATCATTTTTCATTGCATCTTTCAATAAACTAAATGATATAATTTAGTAGCATAGAAAATTTTATGTCTCCTGAGGAACTGATATGGATTTGATATGAGTTCGACTTTCCCTAACTTTGTAACCTTTTTTTTTTTTCTGGCTTCCAGGAAGCTCAGAGCCACTAGTGCAGGTCAATTACAGAAATTCTATTTATTTTTTTAATTATCATACATACATTCTACTTTTTTCTTGATTTATGTATTTTTTCTAGTTTAATATTCTATAATACTTGCCATGTTACAAGCCTTCTCAATTCCTTCCTAGATAGATGTGGGTTGCAAATTAGTATATCCTAACTAGTAGTCTCATTATTTCCCATTAATCTTCCTATCTTGCTGTCTCCATTAGATTGATTGTCAGTTTCTTGGGTTGGGACCAATGATTGATTAACCTTTTGATTGTGTTTAACATTGAGCAGATTATCTGCCTATTTGTTCAATGGTTGGCTGCCGGCTAGATGGATAGATACATGGATCAGCCTTTAAACCTCTCTCACTTGGCTAGATGTATCATTTTCTTCCAAGCTAAATATCATTGAAACCATATAAAATAGAAAAACTTATATAATAGTGTGGGACATCACTAAATATTAAGATGTCTACTTTTAAAAGAAGGCCCTATTCCCAATTGTTATTCTAGAGAACTGTGAATGATTTTTTAAAGATAACATCAACATTATTCACAATAGCCAAGATATGAAAACAACCTAAATGTGCAACAACAGATGAATGGGTGAAAAAATGTATGTTAAGATTGGAAAATTATATGGTCTTTATAAAGAAGGAAATCCTACCTCATGCAGCAACATAAATAAATGTGTAGAACATAATGCCAAGTAAAATAAACCAGTCACAGAAGGACAAACACTGCATGAATCACTTATATGATGCATCTAAAAGAGTCAGATTCCTTGAAACAGACAGAAGAGTGGTGGCTTCTAGGGACTGGTGATTAGGGGGAAATAGGGAGTTGCTATTCAAGGGATATAAAGTTTCAATTATGCAAGATGAATTAATTCTATGAATCTGCTGTACAATACTGAGCTTATGCAGTTAACAGAACTATACACCTAAAAATTTGTGAAGAGGGTAGAGCTCATGTTAAGTATCCTTACTATAATAATAATAAAAAAATTAAGTAAGAAAAAAGATAACATCAGCATATCAGCAAAACATGCATAACTATGAAAGAATAGTATACTTGTATTTAGAGTTGTCTCTCCACATTGAAATGTTGAAAAGATATTTATAATGTTGCCAGGTTTCATTTTGCTTGATTTATCTGACATTCTGTCAGCTTAACTGGAATATCTGGCTTTATCATATATTTCATTCAAGAATGTCATACTGTTTTTATTCTTACTAGTTCCCTCATCCTTAACCCACTTTTATTCCACATCCCACATGCTAAGAGTCCTGATTTTGGAAGCAAAATCCCCTCATAGAGGAGTTAGATGTTTCAGTCTTTTATAAACTTTTTGTTTCAGATGCAGAATGATCACAGGTTTCCAAATGTTTCTAATTGCTAAGGAGACTCAAGGAAATAACACTATTAAACCATACTTCAGACTTCTAGAGTGTGTATTACCTGCCAAGCACTTTCCCTACATTCACCCAAGTGCTCATTGTCTCTGCATCACTGTGGACAAATTCTGGGAGAAGGTAAACTAAAGAAACTTTGCAAATAGGTTTTGCATTTTAAACAGGAAATGGTTTTCATATGAAAACACACATTAGTAACACAGAAAATGAATTGTTTACACCAGAAAACAGAATTGGGAAACAACATGTGGCTTAATTCAGTCAGACTGCTGTATCATAATACCATAGACTGGGTGGTTTATAAACAATAGAAATTTATTTCTCACAAATCTGGAGGCTGAACTTTCAAAATAAAGGCACCAGCCAATTCAGTGTCTGCGAAGACCCACTTTCGCTTTATAGATGGCTGTCTCTTTTATAAGAGCACTAATTCCATTAATGAGGACTTGAACCTCAGGAACTAATTGTTTCTCAAAGGTTCCAGGTCCTACTACCTTCACACTAGGAATTAGGTTTCAACGTATGAATTTCCAGTGGACACAAAAATTCAGTCTAGAGCAACATGTTTGGCTATTTTTGACGAAAATTCCACCAGGTTCATATATTTTGTTAAAGTCATGGCAAAGAAGACAAAAAAATGCAAATAAAAGAAAGGAGAGATTTAAAAAAATGGTGGCAGAATAAACGGATGTGTCCGGAGCCTTGTCACAGAGCAGACAGAGAGAACAGCTGAGGGTCACACTGGGAGTGTTTGTTTGCGAGTTACGGGATAGTTATCCTCCAGGAGAAGGTAGAGGACTGCCAGACGGGGCTCCCTTGACCAGGCAGCCTCACTGCCATGTTTTTGTTTTTGTTTTCACCTGGAGCCACCAGCATGAACAGGGAGACAGTGCCATCTTGAAAGGGAAAGTAGAAGTTTACGGCAGCCTGAAAAGCTACAACTGTGGCACCCACTGAACAGTTGGGGGACCCAGAACACCACTTCCCAATCTGCACAAACACTTGGATCCAGAGGAGCTCCATAATGCCATACATAAAGGTCAGTTTTCGCCTGAGATAAGTTGAGGTCTCTGGTGCTGCAGAACAGAGAGACGCAAATACAGTGGGAACTGGACCAGGGGAAAGCTGCACCTAAAGAAATCCATGGACATTGGGAAGGGCATGATCCCTGAATGTGGAAGGGACCCTCATAGCTGTTAAGAGAGGGGAGCTCTAGAAAGCAACCCATTTTGATTTGAGGCAGAAGGACAGCCTGGGACTTATTAAAGTGTGCCAGCAACTCGAACAGGAGCAGGGAAAGGGGAATGCACAGACTGCACTCTTTCCACTTCAGAACCTTGCTTCTGATTGCCCAATATATAGGATCACCCAATTGGAGACATCCTAAGAGACTGCAGTAGAAAGTTGTTTTTCTGTAACCTGAGAATAAGAGCATGGAATAAACATCAGAGAACCAGCTTTAGAGCAACCCAATCCCACAGACTAGTATTTAGTGCCACAGTGAAAGCAGAATGTAAGCACAGGATAGAAAGGACCTATAGTCGTAGAGGTCAATTCCGAAACACTGCTACCCAGGGGATGACTCACAAATTGACTGTTGCATAATCACAAAAGAATAAAGTAATTAAGACACACCACCAGCTTAAAAACCAGGACTGGCTTACAACACTGAGCAGCAGTGGAACACAGGGACCTGCAATACCTTCCCAACTGGGAAACAGGTATGCAAAACAAAACAATAGAGGAAGTGAATGACCTCCACTACTGCAGATTCTATTATTTTATTTATTTATTTTTATTTTTATTTTTTCTTCTTTTAATTAAAAACTATTTTTTTTCTTTTTCCTCAATTAATTTTACCTTTATAATTATTACATTTTGATTTTCAACCAATATTATTACTATTACTATTTTACCTTTTTAAAAAAAGAAATGTCATTTTATTTACTCTTTATTTTACTTTGAGATTAGAGTTCTACATCTATTTTCATCTTTCCTTTAGCACATTTTACTCTATCTCAACTCTACCTTTATACCAACACTCTTTTCCTAACTTTTCCCATTTTATTGTCTTGTTTCTCTTACCCTGTTCCTACTTTAGATTTCCCTATTAATACTTTTTACTTGGTTAACATTTCACCCCACTTATACATCTAATTTCCAATCTCCTACTCCAAGTCCATACACACCTCTCCCTTCTCTGTCTCCACCATCCAAAAAAATCTTTTCTCTATGTTGTTTTGTTGTTGTTTGCTTGAACATTGATTGTATCGATTTTTTATACTTTTTGTGAGATTTTTTTTTTGCCTATTCTACTTGTTTTATTTTGCTTTTTCCTTACTTTGTTTTTTATCTCTGTTTTCCCTCCCCTCCCTTGATATTAGTTGTTATTTGTAGTCTGTATCAATCTGCAGGTATATTTTGCTGGTATTTGTTAGGATTAGTGGCTGTTCTATTGGAGTTTTCTCCTCATATATATAATTTGTTCCCCTTTTCTTTCTTATTCTCTTTCTTTTCTCTCTTACTTTTTTTTCTTCTATTTTTCCTCTCTTTTTTCTCCCTTCTCCTAATTTCATTTTGGCACTTTTTTCTTTTCTTTCTTCTTCTTTCTCTACTTTCCCCTAATTTGTCTCTCACTGGTGGTCACCTTATTTGTTGTTATTAACATCATGAATATATTTCTGTGAAGAGCCTTGTGCGTTGTACTGCATTGTGTTTTATTTTGTGTCTTTAAATCACTGCAGGAGAGAGAACTACATATCCAGATACCCAGAGGAGAAAGACCATGGGAAGACAAAGAAACAACCCACATATGAAAAAAAGCAAGCATCACCAGAAAAGGAAGTAAACAAAATAGAGGCAAGCAACCTGCCAGAGAAAGAATTCAAAGAAATTGTCATTAGGTGGCTGAAAAGATTGGGAGACAAATTCGACAATATGAGTAAGAACCAAGAGGAAATGAAGAATAATCAAGAAGAAATAAAAAATGATATCATTTCTGTAAAGAACTCAATAGAAAGCATCAAAAGTAGACTGAAAGAAGCAGAGGGCACATTATTGAGCTAGAAGACAAGGTAGGAAAAAATACCCAAGTACAGCAGCTTCTAGAAAAAATAAAAATAAAAAGCAAGAGGAGAGCCTATAGGAACTTTGGGATAACATGAAACAAAACAACATTCTCATAATAGGGGTTCCAGAAAAAGTGGAAACTGAGCAAGAAATAGAAAACCTATTTGAAGAAATAATGACAGAAAACTTCCCTGATATAGAAAAGAGATAACCCACACAAATCCAAGAAGCTCACAGAGTCCCAAGTAAAATGAACCCCAAGAAAGCGACACCAAGACACATTATAATTAAATTGGCAAACACCAATGACAAAGTAAGAATCTTAAAAGTAGCCAGATAGAGACAGAAAGTTACCTACAAAGGACCCGCCATCAGACTAGCAATTGATTTCTCAAAAGAAACTCATCAAGCCAGAAGGGAATGGAATAAAATATACAAAGTCATGCTAAGAAAGAGTCTGAATTGACGAATACTATACCCAGCAAGGCTTTCAATCAAAATTGAAGGTGAAATCAGGAGCTTCACAGACAAAAAAGGACTAAGGGAATTTATTACCACAAAACCAGCAATGCAAGAAATGCTAAAGGGTCTGCTGTAAAAGAAGAAGAAGAAGAAGAAGAAGAAGAAGAAGAAGAAGAAGAAGAA
>JAAGEH010000037.1:5346567-5376537 GCA_011751065.1 Lasiurus cinereus
AAGAAGAAGAAGAAGAAGAAGAAGAAGAAGAAGAAGAAGAAGAAGAAGAAGAAGAAGAAGAAATAGGAAGCGAAGAAGGAACACAGGGGTAAAGAATAAAAATGGTAACAGATAAGCACCTATCAAAAATAACTTTAAATGTAAATGGACTAAATAATCCAATCAAAAGACATTGGTTAAAAAAAATGACTCATATATCTGCTGCCTACAAGAAACCAACCCCAGAAAAAAAGATGCACAGAGAATGAGGGCGAAGGATGGAAGATGGATTTTCAGGCAAATGGAAATGAAAAAAAAGCTGGATTGCAATACTTATATCTGACAAATTAGATCTCAAAGTGAAGGAAATAACAAGAGATAAGTAAGGCCACTTTATAATATGAACAGTAACAATCCAACAAGAAGAAATAACTGTGGTAAAATATACAGACCCAAAACAGAAGCAACTAAATTCATAAAAAAAATAACTGGAGGATATCAAAGGAGAAATTTATAGCAATACAATCTTTGTAGGAAATGTTAATACTCCACTATCACCAGTGGACAAATCCTGTAAACAAAAAATCAGCAAAGAAACATCAATCCTAAGTGACTCACTAGACCAGATGGAATTAACTGACATCTTCAGAACATTTCACCCGAAAGCCACAGAATATACATTCTTCTCCAGTGCACATGGGTCACAGGAGAGTTTTACAAACATTCAAGGAAGAATTAAAACCTATCCTCTTCAGACTATTCAAAAATATTCAAGAAGGAGGAACACTTCCAAACACCTTCTATGAAGCCAGCATCACCCTAATACCAAAACCAGAAAAAGACAACACAATGAAAAAGAATTACAGGCCAATATCCCTCATGAAAATAGATGCCAAAATCCTCAACAAAATGCTAGCAAATAGGATCCAGCAGTACATCAGAAAGATCATACAGTGTGACCAAGTAGGATTTATCCCAGGAATGGAAGGATGGTACAATATCCACAAATCAATAAACGTGATATATCACATAAACAAATTGAGAGATAACAATTACATAATCATATCAATTGATGCAGAAAAACATTTGACAAAATCCAATGCCCTTTCTTGATAAAAACTCTCAACGAAGTGGGAATGGAAGGTTAATACCTCAACATCATAAAAGTCATATATGATAAACCCATAGCTAACATCATACTCAATGGACAAAAACTAAAACCATTTCCCCTAAGAATAAGAACAAGAAAGGGATTCCCACTCTCACCAATCCTGTTTGACATAGTACTGGAAGTATTATCCATTGCAATTAGACAAGAAGAAGAAATAAAAGTCATCAATATTGGAAAAGAAGAAATAAAGCTGTCCTCATTTGAAGATGACATGATACTGTACATAAAAAAAACCTGAAAGACTCCATCCAAAAATAATATACTTAATAAAATCATTTGGCAATGTAGCAGGATACAAAAATAATGCTTAGAAATCTATGGCATTTCTATACACTAATAGTGAACTTACAGAAAGAGAGACTAAAAAAGTTATCCCATTTACCATCGCACCAAAATTATTAAGATACCTAGGAATAAACCTAACTAAGGAGGGAAAAGACCTATATGTAGAAAACTACAGGACACTAAAAAAAGAGATAGAGAAAGATGTTAACAGATGGAAGAGCATACCATGCTCATGGATTGGGAGAATCAACATCATTAAAATGTGCATACTACCCAAAGCAATCTGTAGATTCAATGCAATACCCATTAAAATACCAATGACTTATTTCACAGACCTAGAAAGAACTCTCCAAAGATTCATCTGGAACAAAAACAAGGCCCCAAATAGCCATAGCAATCCTGAGAAAGATGAATAAATTATGCGGGTTCTCAATACCAGATTTCAAACTGTATTACAAATCAATTGTTCTTTTTTTTAAATATATTTTATTGATTTTTTACAGAGAGGAAGGGAGAGAGATAGAAAGTGGGAAACATCAATGAGAGAGAGACATCAATCAGCCACCTCCTACACACCCCACAGTGGAGATGTCCCCCCAAGCAAGGTACATGCCCCCAACGGGAATCAAACCTGGGACCTTTCAGTCCGCAAGCCGGTGCTCTATCCACTGAGCCAGACTGGTCTCAGCCAAAGTAATTGTTCTTAAAACAGCCTGGTACTGGCACAAGAACAGACACATAGAGCAATGGAATAGAATAGAGAATCCAGATATGCACCCAAACCACTCTGCTCAATTAATATTTAACAAAGGAGGCATGAACTTAAAATAGAGTCAAGACAATCTCTTCAATAAATGGTGATGGGAAAATTGGACTAACACATGCAAAATAATGAATCTAGACCACAAACTTACACCATTCAAAAATATAAACTCCAAATGGATGCGGGATTTAAACATAAGACGGGAAACCATAAAAATACTAGAGGAATCCACAGGCAGCCCAATCTAAGACATATGCCAAAAGAACTTCTTCACTGATACTGTTCCAAGGGCAATGGAAGCTAAAGACAAAATAAACAAATGGAACTACATCAAATTAAAAAGCTTTTGTATAGCAAAAGAAACTATCAACAAAACAACAAAAGAACCCACTGTATGGGAGAACATATTTGCAAATGTTATCTTTGATAAAGGTTCAATCTCCAACATCCACAGCCAACTCATACAATTTAATAAAAGGAAGATAAATAATCCAATAAAAAAAATGGGCAATGGACCTAAATAGAAGCTTTTTAAATGAAGACAGAAGGAAGGCCAAGAGCAATATGAAAACATGCGCAAAGTCACTAATTATCTGAGAGATTCAAATAAAAAAGACAGGGTGATACCATCTCACACTTTCAGAATGGTTATCATCAACAAGTCAACAAACAACAAGTGTTGGCGAGGCTGGGGGAAAAAAGGAACCCTCGTGCACTGCTGGTAGGAATGCATACTGGTGCAGCCACTGTGGAGAACAGTATGGAGTTTCCTCAAAAACTAAAAATGGGACTCCCATTTGACCCAGCAATCCCACTCGTAGGAATATATCCTAAGAAACTAGAAACACCAATCAGAAAGAATTTATGCACCCCTATGTGTTCATAGCAGCACAATTTACCATAGCTACAATTTGGAAACAGCCTAGGTGCCTATCAGCAGATGAGTGGATCAGAAAATTATGGTTCAGCTACACAGTAGAATACTATGCTGCCATAAAAAAGAATGAATTCTTAGCATTTGCAGCAACCTGGATGGAACTGGAGAGCATTATGCTAAGTGAAATAAGCCAGTCAATGAAAGAAAAATACCACATTATCTCACTCATTTATGGAAAATAAAGACCATTATACACTGATGAACAAAAAGATAGATACAGCGGCAGTAAAGCATCAAACAAAATGTCAAATTACAGTGGGAAGGTTAAGGAGAGATGGGTAGATAAGAGATCAACCAAAGGACTAGTATGCATGCTTATAAGCATAACCAATTATCACAAGACACTGAGGGGGTTAGAGTATGCATGGAAGTGGGGGGAGGCAATGGGAAGATATGTATATATGTAACACATTAATAAAAAATAAATAATAATTAAAAATATATAATTTCATTTTAGCCATTAAAGATAAATAAATAAATAAATAAATAAATAAATAAATAAATAAATAAAGGAATGGCTGAAGACAGAAGATGCCTTGTTCGGGGAAGGCAGAAACTGTATTTAGTGTCAGCTCAGTAGCTCTGCTACCCGGAAACCTGAGACTTGTAATAAAGATTAACAACTGAGAAAAAAAATTGTTTCTTCCTCAGGTAAAAAATGATGATCTTCTTATATCTACTCAACCTGCACTCTACTCATCTGACATGTAAATCAAGGCTGTTTTCATTTATTATTATTATTTTGACTTGCACCTCTTATCATAACAGATACAGTGAATTTAAAACAGATATCTAGGTGAATTAATTGCTTTCAGAAGTTGTTATCTTTTCGTGCCAGAGGCCAGAGAATAACTGAAGGGCAGTGGAAAGAGATCAAAATAACACAATACTTGAGAGATTCAGCAGCACTTACTGGCAGCAATATTAAGGCTTGCCAGCAGTCAAATTTTTGCATTTGGCCCTTTCAAAATGCACTGAAAATGAAGCCAAAATGTTGAGGTACAGGTTACATAATCATCTGACTCTGAACCTGTTCAGAAATAACCTTTTCTTGTAGTACCCAGTCATATAGATAGCACAGATAATGTTCTGGAATTGGATGGGTCAATTATTCCACAACTGGATTACATCTTCCTCTTCTTTAAAATTACCCATAGATGTCAGTTATGCAAATACAATGTCAAATTTTAGAAATTATATCCTTGAATAAGAGTATTCACTTTATCTGCATTGTGATCTGCAGGTGCTCAGTAGAAACCCTTGCCATTGTCTCAAGGCAGTGTCTGCCAATCCAATTTATTGATCATAAAAATCTTTCCTGACACCAAGGACTAGGGATTCATTCAAGCAGATTTCCTGTAGGGCGGTTTCTTAGTTAGCAGCAGATCTGTGCCCCTGGGTCCTCTCAGTATACCTATTTAACACTTCTTATTATAAAGAGAAAATTCTGCTACCTATTATGATGATAACAAGGAGAGGTGACTTTTAAAATTTATAAGTGAATGTCTCAGGTGTGAGATTAAAATTCATAAAGACTATGAAAATACATACTTTAAAAGCTAGACTAGTACTAAGCACTCAGTGGATACCCAAGAAATATTAAGATGGTGATGATGGTGGCACCTTAAGGTTAAGAGAATGTAAATTCTGTTTCTTAGAGCACTGAAAATTATTTGAAGAGCTGTGCATTTTGCAAAATGCTTGCCTAAATCTTGCCAAAACTCATTAAGCAACTTGTGGTAAATGCCCTGGGAGTCTGTAATCTTCCAAACTACCAGTGTGTGTTTAGAAGAATATTTTATTCCCAAAAAGATTGGAAATTATTTCCCCAGTAGAGCTTTTCTTTAGATAGGAAAACATATGTGTGTGTTTGCAAAATTAATAAAATCACTATCTATACTTCTTCCTTCACACAGTGTATTTGTTAGTTTTGCTCAGAAGAAATATTAATAGGAGTTAGATAATATATTATCTTCTGAAGAGCTCAAGTATTTTGCCTAGCATCTTCATTGTTCCAGCATTATTATCTAAAAGGTACTCCATGAAATGGCATTTCCACTTTAAAGATGGAAGAACTAAGTCTGAAAATAACTGGTGGTGCCTTTATAGCTTACTTGAGACAATTGTCACAATTAATATGTAAAAATGGGCATATCATTATAGATCTTCTACCCAGAATGGAAAACCCTGAATAGTTACTTAATAGTACTATGGGAAAACAAATGTTGTTTCACCCAGCAAGTTAATAACTATGATAGTTTGCAAAAAATATAGCAGTGATTCTTAATAAGGAAGGTATGGCCTCCCATGGGGCATTTAGAAATGTATAGGGATATTTTTGTTGTCATAATGATTAGGGATTCTATAGATATTAGTGAACAAGAACCAGTGATACTAGAAATCATATAATATGCAAGATAATCCTTCACATAAAATAATTGTTCCATGACATGGGAATCATGGGAGTATGTAAATGAGTGTTCATAATGAAATTGAGATTATGGAAGACATGAAGTTATTAGTAATGACAAGGACTAGAGAATGACAATGTCTATGGAATTGAGGATTCCTGAGGGAACCAAGTGTTATTACCAGTACTCAGAACCCATCTTGATTCCTAATTATGGAAGGCAAAAAGTCTAGAGGAAGCAGGGTCTTAGTCCCAGTATGAAGTTTCACTCTTGATTCATTGGTGGTGTTGAGAACACCTGGAGAAGTTGAATGCCATTCCCAATACTCAGGCCCCCTATTGAACTCTGATGATGGGATAGACATTATGAAAAGGTGTGATCTTAGCTCCAGTGCACAAAACCCATGATTAATTCTTTCTGGGGGAGGATAATAATTATTTTTGAATATTTGTGTGGATTTATCTTGGCCCCTGTTTATGGAGTTGAAGATGCCTTCTGGGAAAGCCAAGTATTATGCCAAATGAAGAGATCCCCTTTTTATCCTCATGGTGAACTCACCCAATAACATGACTTTAAGTACCATATATATGACTAATAATCTCATTTAGATGTCTAATAGGCATTTAAAACTCAACATCTTCAAAGCTAAACTCAATAATCCTCTTCCCCAACCCTGCAAAAGCTGCAAGCTTCATCTTTTCAGTAAATGGAAATTATTACCATCTACAAGCTCAAGCTAAAGACTTGTAAATCACTCTTCATCCTTGTATTTATCTCACACTACATATCAAATTCATCAAAAAATCCTGCTGAATCTCTAAAACTTATCCAAAATCCTGCCACTTTTCACCATTTCTAGAGCTCTAACATTGGTCTATCCCCAGTCATTTTGTTTTTGCCTGGATTATTACACTATCCTCCTGATTGAACTCCTTTATTACACTCTTCCTTCCCCCATCAGACTATTCTAAAAACAGCATCTAAGTCAGACACTATGTCATTCTTTTGCTGAAAACCCTGTAATGGCTCCCATCTTGCTCAGAATAAAATATGAAGTCCTCAGAGTGGCCTAGAAAGCTCTACATGATATGCCCTTCTCCCATTAACTCTTTGACCTCATGTCCTGTGACTTCCCTGTTCACACATTTGGCTTTAGATATATTGCCTTGCTTCATGAGCCTTGAAAGTGCCAGGCATGCATGTCATTAGAGCCTTTGCACTGGCTATTCCCTCTGTCTAGAATATTTTTCACGACACATCTGCATGCTTAACTCCCTAAATTCCTTCCAGATTTCCAGATTTTGTTCAGATAACACCTTCCCAATGCAGTCTACCACAACGACTCCTATTTCAATTTTCAAATACCTACTGCTCCCTGGCAATCCCAATATAATTACCCTGCTCTACTTTTTCCAAATCATTTGAGATGTTTTGTTCACTATTATATTCCAAGTATCTGTCTAAGACAGTGTCTGGCACAAAGTGAGTGCTTAATAAATATTTGCTAGATGACTTTCCAACACTATATTCAGGTAGTTGAAAAATCTTTTTATACAATGTAATTTGAGGATATATTATTTTTTGTTTTGTCTGAAACTTAGCATTTATCATCATTTGGAGAAATTATATCAAAGATAGCACTGGGCATTTGAATTTTGAGTAGATATGAAGTAAACATGGCTAATTGTCAAGTCATAATTATTTCACCTATAGTTATAAGCATCTGACTTTTATATCTTCTGGAGTGGTTTTGCCTGTGCATTTGCATATTTAAATATCATTTTATTATAAACTAGAGGCTCAGTGCACAAAATTCATGAAAGAGTAAGCTTTCCTTCCCCTGGCTGCTGGCAGCAGTTTTCCTCTGGCACCTGGGACCCGGGCTTCTCTCATAGCTCTGGTTTCATCCAGAAGGACTTCTGGTCTAATTAGCATATTACACTTTTGTTATTATAGATTACAACTCTTTCATTTACCCTTCATATTACTGTTAGGACATTTTTTTCTTTAATAGTATGTGTCAGTAGGTTATAACATATACAAAATATTTAAGATTTTTAAAATGAGTTTTAAGACATACTTATTATAACAAGGGTATTGGGTTGAGAACACCAGCAATGGAGCAATTAATACTCCTAGACTGCAGAAATCATCTTTAATTTATGACTTTCTAGAGATAAATATCTGGGCACTCTGAGAAAATATGGGGCAGATGGCACAGATCAAATCCACTAATGTTTAATAAAAGACTACTTTGTGGAAAGCACTCACCAGTTTCACAAACTTTCTTGCCAAGGCTGGGAAGCACAATTTGCATGTCTATGATATTAAGTAAATCTGATTTCTGTGCCATCATTAGCTACAACTACAAATTGGACAACTTTTGCATAAAGACTTTGCTCCTTTCTCTTTCTCAGCACAAACCTTCCAAGACTTTTATGCCTATTGTAGAATATGTTTCTATTCCTACTGTCCTGAATCCATTTCTTATCTAATCCTTCCCAATCTTTCAAAGGTTTTCTCTAAGAGGTATCTCTTGAAACAAGCTTTCTGACTTTACCCTCTGGGCTGTCCCAGACATCTGCTCCTTCTAGGATAAAGCCCCTGAACTATGTTACATCCTTCCCTACCTACCAGATTATTTCCATTCCCAGATAGCTGTACCAAACTGACCTGCAAGAATGACTAGCTCCTTAATTTTGATAGTTTAAAAGCAAAAGCAAATTGTTTTTTATTTGTTCCTAGAATTCTTCTGCCCTAATAACACTGAACCTTATTTGAAGTGCATGCTAACATGAAATTTTAATGCATATAGTTGCTATTCCTGTTTTTCAGGTCTGTAACAGATGAATACAGACTTGACAAAGAGCCAGTCAGGCCTTTCACTTCCATATATTGCAGATGATACTGATGGTGGTCTGATGTGCATTTGTATAATTTTGGTTGAAAACTTTAATATATGGTAATAAAGGACCACATGAATAGCAGTTTTTTTTTAAGTTCTTCTCACTTGTTTGAATTCCAAAGCACTTAATCAATAATGAAAGTTTGATTCTCTCTCATAAGCTGACATGGAGAAACTTTGGAGAATTGTAGGCTGTATGTTGTATGTTTTTAAAAATAATGTAACTTCCTTTAAGTAAATCATTGCAGTTATATTATCACCTATTTGGGCACTTTGCCAAAACAAGAAACTGATTACTGACATTCATGCACACTCTCCCACAAATAGTATAAGTCACTTCAATGACCTCTGGTGTTCATGATTTAGTTTCTTATCTCAGTGTTCTAAACTGTAGCAAAGTTATCCCTCACTCTTGGCATCTGTTCATTCGCTGCCTCTCTTTCTCCTTTCTCTCCTCACCAACCAAGCTCTAGCCATGCTCTGAGCTGCCTCTCAGTTTTCTCCTTCACCCCCACCAGTGAAAAGGCTGCCACTGCTAACATCAAAGAAGGAAGAAGGGAGGGAGAGAGGGAGAAGAAAAAAATGATGAAGCATTATAAAGAAGAAAGATAAATGAACTTGTGGTGACTCTGACCACTTTCATACCCTTTAGTGACACTCAACTCCCAATCCTTACCTTTTCAGTTAGAGCTGTCACTTCAGAACCCAAGCATCACTTAAGAAACAATTGCCACCACCTTTATTTTGGAACCGTTGTGTCTCCATCTCTGTTTGAACTAGAAGTTGCAAAAAAGTTCCTGGTGTGTAGGATGACGCAACTTTCCAAAGGTCCTTCTGAAACTTGCCAGAGGTCCAGAATGCCAGAAAATTCAGGAAACATCCAGATCAGCCAGGTTGCAGCTAGTCTACCGACCAACTTCATTCTACTTATCATGATGGCTGGTGTTGTCTGTCCAGTGAGCAGACAGGGTTCATTCTTCAGCTAGTAGCCAATGTCACAAACCTCAACAGCACAGAGAACATGAAAGAGTCAACATTGCATGAAATTTGTTACCTCTGCCAAAATAGTCACACAGAGCAGCCACAGGCTAATTCTAATGAGAGTCTGACTGCCATAATCTTGAAGAAGAGGAAAGAAGAACCTAATGTTAATGTGAAGTTAGTAGCTTCTAAGGAATTCCTGATTTATTCGAGTTCATCAGAGCAAACTTGGACAAAGAATCTGAAAGGCAATACCTTTTCCAGGTAGTCTTATGAAGCAACCTATTATCAAAATAAGCATTAATTAGTAACTAGATTACAGAATTTAGTGAAAATGCCCTGCATTATTAGTACATGGAGACATATAAGGGTCCTGTTCTTTTTTGGGGATCATACTGAGGTGAAACAGTAACTTTGATAATAACCCTATAAGGAATAAAAGACAGGTTCAGTGTCTGCAATGACAAAAAAGATTTATCCATTGAAACTGAAGAGGCAGCAGAACAAAGAGGACTCAGAGCACACAGCGAGATCTATGCCAAAGGAGCACTGCAATTGAGGTTCCAGTTTTCACACAGACACCGGCAAGGATGATGAAAATGATGATTCTCTTGGCCACCTGACATGAGGATGACATTGTCCTAAATACCCTTTCCTCTCTTAAAGAACAAATCCAGAACTCTGATTAGTGATACCAGGATACTACTGTGATGTCTTTGCCTATATCTTGGAAGAACAGAAACTAATAAACTCAAACTCATACTTATACAGGCAATGCTTATCCTCATATAGTAATCAAAGACTCCTGTGTAAGTTGTTTGACATACAAGTACTAGTATATAGACTGAAGGCAGACTTTGCAAGCTGCTCCATGAAGCTGCCATCAGTGATGTCTACTTGGCTTCCCTGTTACAATGTCCAATAGGTCTGAGTGGTGGGCCCAGAATGGCATCAAATATGTGCTGGGATTTTTCTTTTTTTCTTTTTGTCTCTCTTTTTTAAATTTTTTTATTAATTTTTTATACATATCTCCCCATTGCCCCTCCACCCTCCCAGGCATACCCCAACCCCAAGTGTCTATGTTCATTGGTTATGCTTATATGCATGCATACAAGTCCTTTGATTGATCTCTTATCTAGCTCACATAACTTTAATCTTCTTGCTGTACTTTCACAGTCTGTTTGAAGCTTTACTGTCTCTGTATCTATCCTTTTGTTCATCAGTTTGTAATGTTCTTTATTATCCACAAATGAGTGAGATCATGTGATGCTTCTCCTTCATTGACTGGCTTACTTCATTAAGCATAAGGTTCTCCAGTTCCAAAAGGTTGCTGCAAATGGTAAGAATTCCTTCTTTTTAACGGCAGCATATAATTCCATTGTGTAGATGTACCACAGTTTTCTGTTCCACTCATCTGCTGACAGACACCTAGGCTGTTTCCAAATTGTAGGTATTGTAAATTGTGCTGCTATGAAAATAGGGGTGCATAAATTCTTTCTGATTGGTGTTTGTAATTTCTTAGGATAAATTCCAAAGAGTGGGATTACAGGGTCAAATGGGAGATCCATTTTTAGTTTTTTGAGAAAACTCCATACTGTTCTCCACAGTGGCTGCACCAGTTTGCATTCCCACCAACAGTGCACAAGGGTTCCTTTTTCTCCGCATCCTGGCCAACACTTGTCCTTTGTTGATTTGCTGATGATTGCCATTCTGACCAGTGTAAGATGGTCTCTCATTGTAGTTTTGATTTGCATCTCTCGGATGATTAATGACATTGAACATGTTTTCATGTGTCTCTTGGCATTCTTTCTGTCGTCTTTCAAAAAGGTTCTATTTAGGTCCGTTGCCCATTTTTTTTATTGGATGGTTTATCTTCCTTTTATTAAGTTGTATAAGTTGGCTGTAGATGTTGGAGATTAAACCTTTATCAGTGATAACATTTGCAAATATGTTCTCCCATACAGTGATCTTTCTTGTTGTTTTGTTGATGGTTTCTTTTGCTGTGCAAAAGCTTTATAATTTGATGTAGTCCCATTTGTTTATTTTCTCTTTAGCTTCCATTGCCCTTGGAGCAGTATCAGTGAAGAAGTTCTTTCAGCATATATCTGAGATTGTGCTGCCTGTGGATTCCTCTAGTATTTTTATGGTTCCCCTTCTAATGTTTAAGTCCTGTATCAATTTTGAGTTTATTTTTGTATTTAGTGTAAGTTGGTGGTCCAGTTTCATTTTTTTTTGCATGTATCTGTCCAATTTTCCCAACACCATTTATTGAAGAGGCTATCTTGGCTCCATTAAATGTTCATGCCTCCTTTGTCAAATATTAGTTGAACATAGTGGTTTGGTTGGATATCTGGGTTCTCTATTCTATTCCATTGGTCTATATGTCTGTTCTTGTGCCAGTACCAGGCTGTTTTGAGAACAGTTGCTTTGTAATATAGCTTGAAATTTGGTATTGAGATCCCACCAATTTTATTCTTCTTTCTCAGAATTGCTGTAGCTATTTGTGGTCTTTTTTTTTTGTTCCAGATGAATCTATGAAGAATTCTTTGTAGGTCTGTGAAATATGTCGTTGGTATTTTAATGGGTAGTGCATTGAATCTACAGATTGCTTTGGGTAGTATGGACATTTTAATGATGTTGATTCTCCCAATCCATGAGCATGGTATGCTCTTCCATCTGTTAACATCTTCCTCTATCTCTTTTTTCAGTGTCCTGTAGTTTTCTGCATAAAGGTCTTTTACCTCTTTAGTTAGGTTTATTCCTAGGTATCTTAATTTTTTTGGTGTGATGGTAAATGGGATTGCTTTTTGAGTCTCTCTTTCTGTAATTTCACTATTAGTGTACAGAAATGCCACAGATTTCTTGGCATTAACTTTGTATCCTGCTATATTGCCAAATTCATTTATTATGTCAATTAGTTTTGGGATGGAGTCCTTCGGGTTTTTTATGTACAGTATCATGTCATCTGCAAATAAGGACAGCTTTACTTCTTCTTTTCCAATTTGGATGCCTTTTATTTCTTCTTCTTGTCTAATTGCAATGGTAATACTTCCAATACTATATCAAACAGAATAGGTGAGAGTGGGCATCCCTGTCTTGTTCCTGTTCTTAGGGGAAATGGTTTTAGTTTTTGCCCATTGAGTATGATGTTAGCTGTGGGTTTATCATATATGGCTTTTATGTTGTTGAGGTATGCTCCTTCTATTCCTACTTTGCTGAGAGTTTTTAATCAAGAAAGGGTGTTGGATTTTGTCAAATGCTTTTTCTGCATCAAATGATATGACTATGAGATTTTTATCTCTCAATTTGTTTATGTGAAGTATCACATTTATTGATTTGTGGATATTGTACCATCCCTGCATTCCTGGGATGAATCCTACTTGGTCATGGTGTATGATCTTTCTGAAGTACTTCTGCATCTGATTTGCTAGAATTTTGTTGAGGATTTTGGAATCTATGTTCATGAGAGATATTGGCCATAATTCTCTTTCATTGTGTTGTCTTTATCTGGTTTTGGTATTAGGGTGATGCTGTTTGGAAGTGTTCCTTCTTCTTGAATGTTTTTGAATAGTCTGAGGAGGATAGGTTTTAATTCTTCCTTGAATGTTTTTTAAAACTATCCTGTGTAGCCATCTGGTCCGGGGCTTTTATTTGCTGGAAGCTTTTTGATGACAGCTTCAATTTCTTCCATAGTTATTGGACTATTGAGATGTTTGGCTTCCTCCTCATTGAGTTTTGGAAGGTTATATTTTTCTAGGAAAATGTCCATATCTTGCAGGTTGTCCAATTTGTTGGAATAGAGTTGTTCATAGTATTTTTTAACAATCCTTTGTATTTCCACAGGGTCTGTTGTTATTTCTCCTCTTTCATTTCTGATTTTGTTTATTTGGCTCTTCACTCTTTGCTTCTTGGTGAGCCTGGCTAGAGGTCCAACAATCTTGTTTATCCTTTCAAAGAACCAGCTCTTTGTTTTGTTGATCTTTTGAATTGTTTCTTTGGTCTCCAAGTTGTTTATCTCCGCTCTGATCTTCACTATTTCCTTCCTTCTGAGTACACTGGGCTTTTCTTGTTGCTCTCGTTCTAGCTCTTTGAGTTGTAGATTTAGGTAATTTATTACCGTTATTTCCTGTTTTTTGCAGTAGCCTTGTAGGGCTATGAACTTCCCTCTCAAGACTGCTTTCACTGTGTCCCATAAATTTTATATTGTTGTGTTGTCATTGTCATTTTTTGCCATGATGTTTTTATTTCTTCCTTGATCTCTCTGGTTACCCAATCATTGTTTAATAGCATGGTGTTTAGTTTCCATGTGTTTGATTTCTTTGATTTGTTTTATTACAGTTGATTTCCAGTTTTATGCCACTGTGGTCTGAGAAAATGCTTGATATGATTTCTATCTTCTTGAATTTGAAGAAACTTTTCTTATGACCCAACATATGATCTATCTTTGAAAATGACCCATGTGCACTAGAGAAGAATGTATATTCTGTGGCTTTGGGGTGAAATGTTCTGAAGATATCAATTAATTCCATCTGGTCTAGTGAGTCATTTAAGATTGATGTTTCTCTGCTGATTTTTTGTTTAGAGGATTTATCCTATGTTGACAGTGGAGTATTAAAGTCTCCTACTATGATTGTATTGCTGTCAGTCTCTCCCTTAATATCCTCCAAGAGTTTTTTTTATGTATTTAGGTGCTCCTATATTGGTTGCATATATGTTTACCAGAGTTATTTCTTCCTGTTGGATTGTTCCCTTTAGTATTATGAAGTGGCCTTCTTTATCTCTTATTATGTCCTTCACTTGTACATCTAATTTGTCAGATATAAGTATTTCAAACCCAGCTTTTTTTTTCATTTCCATTTGCCTGAAATACCATCTTCCATCCCTTCACCCTCAATCTGTGTGCATCTCTTTTCCTGAGGTGGGTTTCTTGAAGACAGCAGATATATGGATCATGTTTTCTTATCCAGTCGGTTACCCTATGTCTTTTGTATGGAGCATTTAATCCGTTTACATTTAAAGTTATTATTGATAAGTACTTATCTGTTGCCATTTTTACTCCTTACCCCAGAGTTCCTTCTTAGCTTCCTCTTTCTTTTTATTACAGCAGACCCTTTAACATTTCTTGCATTGCTGGTTTGGTGGTAATATATTCCCATAGTCCTTTTTTTGTCTGTGAAGCTTCTGATTTCACCTTCAATTTTGATTGAGAGTCTTGCAGGGTACAGTATTCTTGGATTCAAACCCTTCCTTTACGTGACTTTGTATATTTCATTCCGTTCCCTTCTGGCCTGATGAGTTTCTGTTGAGAAATCAGCAGCTAGTCTTATGGGGGTTCCTTTGTAGGTAACTTTTTGTTTCTCTCTGGCTGCTTTTAACATTCTTACTTTGTTGTCGGTGTTTGCCAATTTAATTATAATGTGACTTAGTGTCGGTTTGTTGGGGTTCATTTTGCTTGGGATTCTGTGAGCTTCTTGGATTTGTGTGGGTTTTTTCTTTCCTATATTGGGGAAATTTTCTGTCATTATTTCTTCAAACAGGTTCAGTTTTCAGTCTTTCTGGAACCCCAATTATGCAGATGTTGTTTTGTTTCATGTTATCCCAAAGTTCCCTTAGGCTCTCCTCTTGCTTTTTAACTTTTTTTTTCTAGAAGCTGCTGTACTTGGGTATTTTTCCTACCGTGTCTTCTAGCTCACTGATGTGGTCCTCTCCTTCTTCTAGTCTACTTTTGATGCTTTTTATGAGTTCTTTATAGCAGTGATGTCATTTTTCATTTCTTCTTGTTTATTCTGCACCTCCTCTAGGTTCTTCTGCATTTCTTCTTGCTGCTTCTTCATCTCCTCTTGGGTCTTCTTCATTTCCTCTTGGCTCTTACTCAGATTGTCAATTTTGTCTTCCATTCTTTTCATCCACCTTATGATCATTTCTCTGAACTCTTTCTGGCAGGCTTATTTCTGCGTCTATTTCATTTACTTCCTTTTCTGGTGAAGCCTGCCTTTCTGTCTTATGTGGGCTGTTTCTTTTTCTGCCCATGGTCTTTCTTCTCTGGGTGTCTGGTTATGTAGTTCTCTCTCCTACGTTGATTGAAAGGTACAAACTTTCCGTGCACCATGTGGATCTCCGAATCTGCTGCCCGCCTGGCCGAGCTGCCTGGGAAGCCATGCTCTGGGTCCCTGGGTGTTTGGTGGGTGCCTCCACCAGCCGCAGCTTTCAGACCTCCGTAGACATCCACCTCCCTCTTATCTCACGTGAAATATGACCTTTCTGTGTGCTCTGTGGATCTCTGATTCCGCTGTGTGTCTGCGCCGATTGGAGAGCAGACTTCTGGGTCTCCAGGTCCCTGGCTGCTCGATGGGTGCCCCAGCCACAGGCTTCAGACCGCCACAGACATCCACCTCCCTTTGCAAGATGGCGCGGTCTCCTGTGCTGGGATTTTTCTAGTCCAGCTGCAGCTGCCTATGAAACTCCATAAGTGATTATCAGGGAGAAAGAGCTACTTGCTGCTTATTCTCATATTTTAGAAGCTCCTGGAGATCATAGACAGGCCTGATAGTCACCAGAACCACCTAAGAAGCGCTGCATGTAAAACTTTGATAGATAAAAATAGTGAAAAAACGGTACCAAGCACTATTATCATTCAGTTTCAAAATGGACTCTGGTAGCTCTGGTCTAACAGCAAAAATGTATCAATACAGATGAAGTCACCTATGAAAGCACTTCTGATAAGTTCCAATTAAATGACCTTCAGGCTTTGCCCACATGACTCTTCAAAATGTTCTCTGAAAAGAGCAGCATTAAAATGAGATGATGGTCTCCCTGTTAAGGATTTTTCATTATTTCAGGGAAAAGTTACTGTTAAGAGTTTTCCAGAACTCTTCAAAATATTCTCTGAAATGTGCAGCATTAAGATGAGATAATGGTCTCACTCTAAAGAATTTTTATTGGAGACTGCTAGATAAGAGGAAGACTTACATCTCATCTTGAAGTTCAGTATCTTACTTTATGTTGATGGAGAACATGGCGAGTAAGAATGTCCATAGGTCTGTAAAGCCACAGATTCTGTGTTTGGTGACAGTGTCCTTGTTATTGGTGGAGAGCTTAACAAATAAATACATAGAGGTAAGTGTAGTATTGAATATGTTTCAACAAGCCTACCAATCCCAGTTGAACAAGTCAGATTTTGACATTGTCGATTATCTGAATGAGCTAAGAGAAGGCTGCTTGGAAGCTGATACTGTAATTATCCAAAGATTGAAGAGGACTACATACCCAGATGTACTGTTGATGCAACCAGAAGTAAAATTTAGTTTCTCATTGACCTCTTTGCTAGATTGGAGGATCATACAGAAGGCACAGGTACTGGTGCTGTTAACTTGATAGGTAACTTATATATTGGATGTGGAAAAGATGTAATGAAGTTAATAGAAGCTAGGTTTATGATTTTTGAAGTGTTAACTAAGGGATAAAGATTTAAATCTAGCAAAACCAAACCTTTGTTCCATGGACAGTAAAACACCTAAAGAAACTGAAGAAGCAATGTCAAACTATGGCCACTGGAATGATACTTAAGATCATCAGGGAAAATGATAATCTTTCAAAAAATCTGGAAGTAAGAGTGCACAGATGCTGAAAACACACCACACTGAAAATTCTACCACAGAAGCAGCAGCCATGAGCAGCAGCACTGTTATCTATGTAAACACTAACTTCAGAGAAAACATTAGAGTAGCCATCTTAGAAAAGAGAAAAATAATGGATTTACTTATTTGAAGGAGGAGGAGGAGGAAAAAGAGGAAGGGGAAAAGAGAAAGGGCAATGAGGAAGAGAAAAAATGGAAGTTATTTCTTCCCAAGTAATGCTGTAATTTGCTTTTCAGTGCTTGGGCTGGTGCTAGTGGAATGATTGATTTTTCCAGAGAGGAGATATTCAGATCAATAGTTGTGTTTTGTCATAAAAAGCAGCTTGATCTATTCTACTGATAATTATCATGGAGCCTGGGTTTGTAAATCTTTGCCACACAGCACTGTATGCATTTAGGCCAAAAGGAGGTGAGGAATACTTTACAGTCTGAATGTGAATGAATGAACCTTTATCCATAATCTCAACTTCAAGTCATTGAAGTTTAATATTTTCCTTTAAAAAAGGAGAAGGAGGAATGCAAATGCTGTATTCAGTAAAACTAATTCTGTCTATTGATGGACCACAGGTGACATAAAGAAAAAAAAAGGGGGGGACACTTTTTTAAAATTTTTTTTGTTGTTGTTAATTGTAATCATTACTAGAGATCTGATGCATGAAATCGTTTATGGGGGTGGCGGTGGGGGTCTCTCCTCAGCCCAGCCTGTACCCTCTCACAATCTGGGACCCCTTGGAGGATGTCTGACTGCTGGTTTAGGCCCAATCCTTGTGGCCTAAACTGGCAGTCGGACATCCCTCTCACAATCTGGGACTGCTGGCTCCTAATCACTCTCCTGCCTGCCCGCCTTATCACCCATAACCAATCTGCCTGCCTGCCTGATCACTCCTAACTACTCGCCTGCCTGTCTGATCACACCTAAACACTCACCTGCCTACCTCATAGCCCCTAACTGCTTGCCTGCCTGCCTTATCGTCCTAACCACCTCTGCCCCAGCCCTTGCCATGGCAGCTTCATCTGGAAGGATTTCTGGAATTATGTCCAGAAGTTCATTTGGCTATCCAGCCTAATTAGCATATTATGCTTTTATTATTATAGATTTTAGGGGAAAAAACAACAAATGGTCAGAATAAAAATCTAGACTTCCAAGATAAAAGTAAAGCAAAAACAAAATGAAAATAAACTCACTACCTAAAAAAATAAAATTTAAATTATGGAAAGTGGCACCACAAAGATAAAGAAAGGTCCGTCTTGATGTTTGTATGGCAATCTGGATATCCACCCCTCTTAAAAATAGGTAATGCCAAGAAGTTTACAAAAATATTTACAATAAATATACATACATAAAAATGCAGCAAATTTTAAGTAACTATTTTTTATCTGAAAAATGAGGATAAATTTAGTGATCAAACAAACTCCAGTAAGATAACCATTTGACAATTGCTTAACTTTCTATTAACTTTTATTTGATTGTCTCCAATGTAGTATTGTTTTATTGTTACACTCTAAAACACACAAAAAATTAAAAATATATGCATAAATGATGTATGTATATGTATGTGTGTGTGTGTGTGTGTGTGTGTGTGTGTATAATCACACCTCTCATGGTGAAAATAATACAAAAGTTTTCATGTTGTTATTGCAATTAAATATTAATGCAATGATCTCAAAACTTCTACAAGAAAAATAAGCAAATTTTAGGGGTAATACAAATTTATTCCTCTCCAAAAGAAAAGAAAAAATATTTTTCCTTCATGTAGACCTATTATAAAATTGATCCTAATCTAAGCCCTTTATAATTACATTGGGCTAAGGGTATAGTGTGTTAAAATTCTCCCAATCTATATTTGACAGACCCATATACCCAGTCTAATCCTGATGCTTCAAGGTTGTCCATTTTTTTTACAAAGCAAAAAAGGTGAGCAGGTTAGTTTTAATGAAGCCAAATACTGATTTTTTTTTTTAAAGCAAAGCCCTTGTAATCAGCAGTCCTCAAAAACTCGTTGAAGGCTGATTCTGCTAAGCTTTGATTAAGAGTATGGATGTTTATCTTTTGTTTGTTTTATCTTTTTTTATTAATGTATTGCATATATATATATATATATATATATATATCTTCCCATTGCCCATCCCCTCCCAGGCATACCATAACTCCCCAGTATCTTGTGTTCATAGGTTATGCATATATGAATGCATACAAGTCCTTTGGTTGATCTCTTAGCTACCCCACCTCTCCTTAACCTTCCTGCTGTAATTGACAGTCTGTTTTGATGCTTTACTTCATCTGTATCTGTCTTTTTGTTCATCAGTTTATAATGTTCTTTATTATCCATAAGTGAGTGAGATCATGTGGTGTTTTTCTTTCTTTGACTGGCTTATTTCACTTAGCATAATGCTCTCCAGTTCCATCCAGGTTGCTGCAAATGCTAAGAATTCCTTCTTTTTATACCAGCATAGAATTCCATTGTATAGATGTATCACAATTTTCTGATTCACTCATCTGCTGACAGGCACCTAGGCTGTTTCCAAATTGTAGCTATTGTAAACTGTGCTGCTATGAATATAGGGGTGCATAAATTCTTTCTGATTGGTGTTTTAGTTTCTTAGGATATATTCCTACGAGTGGGATTGCTGGGTAAAATGGAAGTTCCATTTTTAGTTTTTTGAGGAAACTCCATACTGTTCTCCACAGTGGCTGTACCACTATGCATTCCTACCAGCAGTGCACTAGGGTTCCTTTTTCTCCACAACCTCACCAACACTTGTCCTTTGTTGATTTGTTGATGATTGCCATTCTGACAGGTATGAGATGATATCGCATTGTTGTTTTGATTTGCATCTCTCAGATAATTAGTGACTTTGAGCATGTTTTCATGTGTATCTTGGCCTTCCTTCTGTCTTCTTTTGAAAAGGTTTTATTTAGGTCTATTGCCCATTTTTTTATTGGCTCATTTATCTTCCTTTTATTAAGTGGTATAAGTTGGATGTAGATGTTGGAGATTAAACCTTTAGGGAAAATCCAAGATGGCAGCATAGGTAAACACCTACACTGCTGCCTCACACAACAATTTCAAAACTACAACTAAAAGACAGAATGGACATTATCCATAACCACAGGAAAGCTGGCTGAGTGGAAATTCTACAACTAGAAGGAAAGAGAGAGGCTCACAGAGACCCAGAGGAGCTGCAAAAAGCTGAGGTACAGAAGCGAGAGCATACAGAGAGCGGGTGCCAGAGTAGCTGGCTGGCTTTCTCTGGCGGGAGACTCCCAAGGGGCATTGAACCCCTTATCCTACAACACTGAACCCCAGATACAGCCGAAACTCATAAGAAGGGAGTTTGGACTGTGAAAAGGGAGAAGTGTACAGAAATTTAGGGGAGTCGCGGAGGATCGGAAGTATGGTGTCGCGTACGGCACTGCACGCAGGGGACCGACTGCTGATTGTGCCGCTGGCCTTCGAGAGTGGGCGGAAGACAGACCCTCCCAGCTGTGTCACTTCTAACTCCACTAAACCCTGGTTTTGAGCAAAACCCCGGGGACCCAGACCCATAGGGTCCCGGCGTGCAGGGGAGCCGGAAATGCAGCAGTCTAGAGTCACTTTGAGAGAAAGCATGTGCGCACACAGGGACCATTCCAGTGATTACCCAGTCACGTGAGACTCAGGGGTCGTGGAGAGTGGGGCTGACTGGAAGGCAAAGCTGTCCCTTAAGCCCTGAGACTCCACCCATCCCAAGCTCAACAGAGAGACTTTTGCAGTTTTGCAAGTCTGATATCATAAGGCTGAATCCAGCACAGAAGTTATCCCAGCATAGTGAAAATGCCAAGACAAGGGAAAGGATCACAAATAAAAGAAATGGAGGAAAACAAATGACTGGATATAGAGTTTAAAACCACGCTTATAAGGTTTTTCAAGAATATCCTAGAAAAGTTGGATAAAGTTAGCGAGACCCAAGAGGAGATGAAAAAGAACCAACTAGAGATGAAAAAGAACCAAGTAAAGATGGAACAGATCCAACTAGAGATGACAAAGGACCAACTAGAAATTAAACATACACTGACTGAAATAAAAAATAGTATACAGAGACCTAACAGCAGACTAGAGGAAGGCAAGAATCAAGTCGAAAGTTTGAAATATAAAGAATCAGAAAACACTCAACTGGAAAAGCAAGAAGAAAAAAGAATCCAAAAATGTGAAGATAATGTAAGGATCCTCTGGGACAGCTTCCAGCGTACCAACATCAGAATTGTGGGGGTGCCAGAGGAAGAGAGAGAGAAAGATTCTGAAAACCTATTTAAAGAAATAATGACTGAAAACTTCCCACATCTGGTGAAAGAAATAGACTTACAAGTCCAGGAAGCACACAGAACCCCATATAAAAGGAATCCAAAGAGGACTATACCAAGACACATCATAATTAAAATACCAAGAGCCAAAGACAAAGAGAGAATATTAAAAGCAGCAAGAGAAAAACAGTTCATTACCTACAAGGGAGCACCCATACTACTGTCAGCTGATTTCTCAACAGAAATGATGCAGGCCAGACGGGAATGGCAAGAAATATTCAACGTGATGAACAGCAAGAACCTACAACCAAGAATACTCTATCCAGCAAAGCTATCATTCAGAATTGAAGGGCAGATAAAGAGCTTCACAGATTAGAAAGAGCTAAAGGAGTTCATCAACTCCAAACCAGTATTATATGAAATGCTGAAAGGTACTCTTTAAGAAGAGGAAGAAGAAAAAGTTAAAAGCCAAAAAATTATGAACAACAAATACATATCTATCAACAAGTGAATCTAAAAATTAAGTGAATTAAAAATTTGATCAACAGAATAAAGTGGTGAATATAATAGAATCAGGAGCACAGAAAGGGAGTGGACTAATAATTCTCAGGGGGAAAGAGGTGACGGGTGTACTGGACAAAAATCATACACCTATAGATAAGGTCAACAGGAGTGAGGTAAGGGTAGAGGGAAAAGTAGGTGTCAGGTGGAGGGAAGCTATGGAGGAGAAAAAAGAGAAACAAATATAATAATCTGAATAATAAAGATTTAATTTTTAAAAAAATAAAGAGAGGGAAATTGATGGGATAAAGAACCTTTATCTGAATCTATATCTTATTCCTGTAAAAGAAAAGTATTAAAAAACACACAAAATAGAGATTAAACCTTTATCACTGATAACAAGAGTATGGATGTTTATCTTATGCTTTTCCAAACTTATCTGGAATTGAACATCTTTGCTCTAAAAAACTGGACAAAAAATCTGACACTGAATTTGGTGCTTTGGTTTATAATAGTTCACACGAACAGCCCAATTAGGAAGTGAAGATATGTCTAGAAATGAAAACTGTCAGAACTCTGAAAATGTCTGGGGCCAATGAATTTCAATGAAGTGATGAGAGTGGTGAAGGAAGAAGGATGGTTTGTTAGTATAAAACACAAAACAGAAATTTGTTTCAATGTTTTTAAATCATGAGTTAATCTATTTTTGTTTGTTTTTGTCTTTTTTCATTAATGTATAGTTGTCATACAATATTGTGCTAGTTTCAGGTGAATCAGCAAAGTGATTCAACATTTATATTCTTTACAATGTGATCACCACAATAGCTCTAGTAGCCATCTGTCACCTTACAGAGTTATTATAATAATATTGGCTATTTTCCCTATGGTGTACATTACATCCCGTGATTTATCATTTTTTAATAACTGGATGTTTGTACCTCTCATTTCTCTTCACCTTATTTACCCATATCCCTAACCTTCTTCTTGGAAACAGAAGTCTTACCTGTTTTCTTTTGATGAAGACAAAAATCTCATCCTCTCTTTTAAAGTTATATAAAATTTCAAAATAGGATAACTCAATTATGATATTTTTTCTGTTTACCAAAAGAAAATAAGGAAGAAAAATAGATTATATCCCCATGTTCTTCCTGCTATATAAACTAGTAAATCTTGTACATTCTGTGTAAAACAGACATAGGAAGACTCTGATAGGTGGGGAGAAAAACGCTGACTGAGAAAGAAACTTAGGACTCAAGGAAAGACACAACAGTTGATTAGAAGTGGGAATGTAAAGTATATCCATTCTGGAAAGCAGGTCAGAAGTGTATTTTAAAATCTAAACAAGCAACTTCCATACCATCCAGATATTGCATGCCTGGGCATTTCTCCCAGAGAACTTAAAACTTATGTCTGCAAGATTCTATACACCATTGTTCATACCATCTTTATTTGAATTAGCTAAGATCTAGGAGCAATGCAGATATTATTTAATGGGTGACTGCTTGAATGAATGGTGACACATTCATACCATGGAATTCTTCTTTGCCATAAAAAAGGAACAGACTATTGATACACAACAGCTTGGATGAATCTAAAGGGCATTATACTGGGTGAAAAATAGGTAATCTTGAAAGGTCACATGATTCATTCATTTATATAACATTCTCAAAATGACAAAATTATAGAGATAGAAACAGATTATTGCTTTCTAAATATGAGAGATAATATAAAGAAGGGATGAGTGTAACTATATATTGGAGAAGTAGCATGAGGGAGATCTTTGTAGTGATGAAAAAGTGGTGTATTTTGATTATGGTAGTAGTTACACAAATCTCCACATCATAAACTGACATATAACCATTCATATTATAATGGTTAATATGTCAACATGAGTGACCACAGAGTACCCAGATTAAACATTATTTCTGGGTGTGGCTGTGAGGATGTTCTGGATGAGATTGACATTTGAATCAGTGGACTCAGTAAAGTAGATTGCCCTCCCCAATGTGGGTGGGCATCATCCAATTTACTAAAGGCCTAAATAGAACAAAAGGCAGAGGGAGGTGGAATTTTCCCCTTTTTTCCTGCCTTACTGATCAAGCTGGGGTATTTCACCTCATCTTCTCCATCCTTCACACTGAGATTTAGACCATTAGCCCACCCCCAGTTCTCAGGCCTTTGGACTTGGACTGATTTACTGCTGGATTTCTTGGGTATCCAGCTTGCAAAATGTAGATGGTAGGACTTCACAGCCTCCATAATCACATAAGCCAATTTCTCATAATAAATATTAACTATTATGGTTCTGTTTTCCTAGAGAAAACTAATACACAGACATACTAATCCATTTTTCAATTTTACTTATTTGTGGATTATAATGAACAACATAAATGGATTAACAAAAACAGATCCAGAGACAGAGAAGCAACGACCAGATCATCAAACCTCAGAGGGAACATAGGGGAGGGTGGGGGGTAAGTGGAAGAGATCAATGAAAGGACTTGTATGCACACATATAAGTCTAACCAATGGACACAGACACCAGGGGGATGAGGGCATGGGCAGGGGAGGAACAATGGGGGGATAAGGACACATATGTAGTACTTAAATCAATAAAAAAACTTATTAAACATTTTTAATGTTGCCATTATTGCCCACAATATATGTTTGTTACCTACCCTCTCCTCCCAACTTCTTCAGTTACTTAAGATGTAACCCTTGGGGTAAACTGTGTGAAGGGTACAAGGAACTATCTTGGCAACTTCCTGCGAATCTATATTTATTTCAAATTAATAGTTAAAAAACAGAAGACATAAGACATTAAAGGTTTGAAAAACACTGGTAGAAAGAAAAAACATAGACAATCACTTAAAAGGATGAGAAAACTTTTGTTCATCTCAATTTTAAAATTTATACCACATTTTATTTGAATAAAGTTTCATTTTCTACTCTTTTTAAACATATATTTTTTATTGATTTCAGAGAGGAAGGGAGAGGGAGAAACATCAATGATGAGAAAGAATCATTGATTGGCTGTCTCCTGCATGTCCCCTACTGGGAAAGAGCCCACAACCCAGGTATGTGCCCTTGGTCAGAATCGAACCCAGGACCCCTCAGTCCACAGGCCTACACTCTATTCAGTGAACCAAACTGGCCAGGGCACTAGGTTTCTACTTTTTAAAATTTGCTGGTGGTTTCATAAAAATGAAGAATAATAAGATTTTTTTTTATTTCTGATCTCGATTGCTGCTTATCTAATAAAATTGTGCCGATTACATATGAAGCCTCCTTTTATAGCAGTTTTAATTTGAATTAAAGGTTTCTATGGAAAGGAGTGGAAATTTTGCACTGAAAAAGTACACTCCATCAATCAAAATGATCCAGTGATATTTAGGTTATCTTCCCTGAATGTAACCAATATAACTCCTATAAAGTATTACTAGATGGTGCTCTCAGAACACTTGCTCAGGAAAGTGCACTGTATCATCTAGAAATAGCAAGAGACCTAAGGAACAAGGGCTTCAACAAGATTTAAAACATTAGTTTTGCTACCATAAAAGATGTTGCAAGGTAGACAATGCAGAACTGACAATAGCAAATCCAAAGTCACAGGGATGAATTTTTATGCTTATGATCTTTTATCTTTTGCATTGGCTCAAGATTGTCTCATTGTTCAATATGGCTACTGGGGTTGTAGCCACTAATGTCTACATTACCAGCAAGAAGCAGGAAATGGAAAGCAAAACAACTGCATCCAATATAACATACGCTAACTCTTTCCTAAGGAGAGCTTCTGGAAATCTCAACCTATCTCTCACATCCCATTGACCATCCAAAATAAAATTGAGTTTTGTTAACTAATAAAGAGGAAATGGATATTAGTTAAATAGCTAGCAGTCTCTGTCAAATATGAAAATAATTATAGCCAATATTATGGGTTGAAAATAAGCCCAAAGAGTATCTAATCGAACCCAAAATATCTTAAACTGGGCAAAAGACGATCTTTGGCAATAAGGAAACAGGCTCTCATGACATTGGATCTTGGAAGAACGTAAAACCAGTGAAACCCTGGTTAACAGGAAATTAGAGAATTGAATCAACAAAAATTTTGTAAAGATTGCAGACTCTCAGTTGCCAAACACAAAGGAAAAGTGAAGATCAAAACACAGTTGTTCACAGTGTCTAAACATATATGACAGCTAAACCAGGACACACCAAGAGTTGAACAGTTTAATTGAAAGCATCTTACAAATTCTATAATAAACAGCAACATAGTATTGTTAGTAACAAATATATTAAGAAGTTTTTCTCTAAACTCCCAGGGAAAGGTCATTTCACTAAAATGAGCATTTCACTAAAAATGAACTAAGATGCCATTAGTGTCTCCATTTTATAGATGGAGAAACTGAGGCTCAGTGAAATTAACACACATGCAAATTCATATGCTTAAGAAGTGGCAGAGCCTAGATTCTTTGTAACCAGAATAGTATACTATGGTCTATAACACATATCACCATTACTTAAAAAAATATTTTAGCTCTGTGTTTAATCTTGATATAAAAGGCATTTACGGCTCCATTCTAGAAACATATTATTTTCTTTTCAGGCCACTTTAGAAAGTTAGCGTTAATCAAGGCTAAAGAAAATATTAAAGATGTAGTGCGGTTAACTGGGAGAACTAAGCCTGCTAGTCATTGGATGTTTCCTAGACAGCTGAGCCTATCGCTAAGGGATGCATCTTGCTCTCCAGAGAGGACAAGCCCAGCTGCACCTCTCCTCCAGCAAAAATGTCCCCTACTAATGTCTAGCTGCTGCAAAGTGCTTTGCTTGCAGGGGCAGCCCTGACCAGCTCTACCTATGAAAGATAAATGCTCATTATTAGTGAGCATTCCTGCTGCAAACAATACTTTTTTTGCAGTTGCTTGTTTGTTTTATTTAAAACCACTTTGACAGCTCTCTGCTTCCTCTGCTTCTATAAATAATCAGCCTTCATGATAAAGTATAACCTGCACATTCAAATGCACATTTGCTTTTATACATTTTTGTGCACTGAATAGTCACAGCTACAAAGACATCACTTTTGAACATTATCATATCGTTCTAAAAACTTTATATTTCAAATCCACAATTCAACTTAAGAATGGAACATAATGTTTTCATTAACACTGATGATACATAAAACTGTTTCTTTAACAAAAAAGACAAAACCTAGAGTTGAACTATGACGTTGGAGCTTTGAAGCTACTTAGGACTGAATATTTATGTTGAAAAAACTTATGTCTGACAACGAGATAAAGCATGCATAAAATATTGACTCAATTCACAGTGCTTCTGTTCAGTCCTTAAAAAAAGTTGTAGGCAAAAGTTTCCTTGATTGCCTAGCAAGCAACTTTTAGTTCATTGCAAGTGCTCTGTCATTGACATTTGCACTGACTGCTTTGTCCAGATATTGTGACTATGTCCTCCTTGCTGGTCACCAGCTTCTCCATTTCCCCCTCAGAACCCCCTGGGCTGCATGTGTCAGAAGGAAACTTCAGAGAGATGCAGGAATCACACACAATCACATAATTACTCTGGGGGAATTTGGGATTCTACAAAACACCTGGCACTCAGTGTGCACACAAAGAAATGAAATGCAGTCATTAAAAAGATCTTCCATTTAAAAGTACTTCCAGAAGGGAGGAGAAAATGGCTGCGGAGTAGACGGAAGCGTCTGGAGCTTTGTCGCTGGGCAGAGGGAGAGAGAGGCTGAGAGTCGCATTGGGAGTGTTTGTTGGCAAGCTAGGAGTCAGTTGTCCTCCAGGGAAAGGCGGGGAACTGCTGGAGGGGGCTCTCCCGGCCAGGCAGCCCCACTGCCGCGGGGCTTTTGTCCCCCGGAGCCACCAGCGCGAACGCGGAGCCCGAGCCATCTTGCAAAAGGAGGTGGATGTCTGCGGCGCTCTGAAGCCTTTGGCTGGGCACCCATCGAGCAGCCAGGGACCCGGGGACCCAGAACTCTGCTCTCCAATCGGCACAGACACGCGGCGGAATCAGAGATCCACACAGCACACGGAAAGGTCAGATTGTGCCTGACTTAAGGGGGAGGTGGATGTCTGCCGAGGTCTGAAAGCTGCGGCTGACGGAGGCACCCAAAGAGCAGCCAGGACCGGAGCGCGGCTTCCCAGGCGGCACAGACACACAGACTGAGGATTCAGAGATCTACAGTGCGCATGCGTGCGCGCGAAAGGGTCAGACTTAGCCTGGGCCAGGGTGCGGTCTCCTACCCCCGCAGGGCAGAGACGCGCACACTGTGGGAGCCGGGCTGCGGGAAAGCTGCCTCTGGAGAGGTCCGAGGAGGTGGTCAGGGCGTGATCCCTGGAGTGTGAAGGCAAACCCTCTGAGCTGTTGACAGAGGGGAGCTCCGGAAAACGACTCTTTTTTTTTTTTTTTTTCCTCTGGGGCAGAAGGACAACCTGGGAGTTATTGCAGTGTCCAGGCTGCAAAACCCCCAAAAACTGGTTTTGGGAACCACAGAGTAGCAGGATCTGAGCACAGCCTACAGAGGTCCTGTGCTTTGTCTCAGAGATCAATTCCGAAACACTGCCACCCAGTGGATGACACACAAATTAACTCTCGCATAACCACAAGAGAATAAAGAGATTAAAACACCAAGAGGGGAACACAGGGAACTGCAATACCTCCCCTACTGGGAAACAGGATTGCCAAGCAGAACAATAGTGGAAGTGAAGGACCATTCTATTTTTCTTCTTCTTTTTTTTTTCCTTTTTTCTTTTTCCTAATTTTTAATTCTTTATTTTTCATTTTCACATATTTTAATTAAAAGAATATTTTTTTCTTTCTGCCTCAATTGATATTACCTTTATAATTATTACATTTTTGTTTTAAACTAGTATTATTAATTACTACTAGTACTTTACCGTTTTTGGAAAAAAAAGTGTCATTTTGTTTTCTCTTTATTTTATTTCGGGATTAGAGTTCTACATTCTATTTTCATCTTCCCTTTAGCATAATTTTACTCCAACTCAACTCCACCTTTATGCCAACACTTTCCTCCTAACTACCCCATTTTGCTCTCTTGTTTCACTTTCCCTTTTCCAACTTTAGATTCTCCCTATTTTTCTCTTTACCTGGTTAAAATTTCACCCATTTATATATCTAATTTCAAATCCCCTACTACAAGTCCACACAAACCTCTCCCCTCTTGTCTTCACTAGCCAAAAAGTTGTTTTTTCTCTATGTCCTTTTGTTGCTATTTGCATGAAAAGTGATTATATCGATTTTTTGAAAAATTTTTTTGAGAGATTGTTTTAGTTTATTCTACTTGTTTTATTTTGCTTTTTGCTTGCTTTGTTTTCTACCTCTCTTTTCCCTCATCTCCCTCGATACCAGTTGCTATTTGCAATTTGCATCAATCTCTAGGTACTGGTTGCTGGCCTTTATTGGGATTAGTGACTGTTCTATTGAAGTTGTCTCCTGACATCTATATTTTGTCCTCTTTTCTCTCTTATACACTTTCTTTTCTCTCTAACTTTTTTCTCTTCCTCTTTCCTTCTCCTTTTTCTCCTTTTTATTTTCTTATTTTATTTTATATTATTGTTCATTTATTTATCTTTTTTTTCTCACTCTCCCTATTTGATTTTCGCACTTCTTTCTTTTCTTTCTTCCTCATTTTCCTCTTCTTCTTTCTCTATTTACCCCTAATTTGTCCTTCATTGGTGGTCACCTTATTTGTGATTATTAACATCTGGAATACATTTCTACTCAGTGCCTTGTGTGCTGTACCTGGTCGTGTTGTAGTTTGTGCCTTTCAATCAACGTAGGAGAGAGCACTACATAACCAGGCACCCAGAGAAGAAAGACCATGGGCAGAAAAAGAAACAGCGCACAAAAGACAGAAAGGCAGGTTTCACCAGAAAAGGAAGTAAACGAAATAGAACCACAAATAAGCCTACCAGAGAAAGAGTTGAGAGAAATTATCATAATGTGGTTGAAAAGAATGGAAGACAAATTTGACAATATGAGTAAGAGCCAAGAGGTAATGAATAAGAACCTAGAGGAGGTGAAGAAGAATGAAGAAGAAATGCAGAAGAAACTAGAGGAGGTGCAGAATAAACAAGAA
>JAAGEH010000037.1:5376547-5398175 GCA_011751065.1 Lasiurus cinereus
AAGAAGAAATGCAGAAGAAACTAGAGGAGGTGCAGAATAAACAAGAAGAAATGAATAATGACATCACTGCTATAAAGACCTCAATAGAAAGCATCAAAAGTAGACTAGAAGAAGCAGAGGACCGCATCAGTGAGCTAGAAGACACGGTAGGAAAAAATACCCAAGTACAGCAGCTTCTAGAAAAAAAAGTTAAAATGCAAGAGGAGAACCTAAGGGAACTTTGGGATAACATGAAACAAAATAACATCCGCATAATTGGGGTTCCAGAAAGACTGGACACTGAACAAGGATTAGAGAACGTGTTTGAAGAAATAATGACAGACAATTTCCCCAATATAGAAAAGAAAAAACCCACACAAATCCAAGAAGCTCACAGAGTCCCAAGAAAATGAACCCCAACAAACCGACACCGAGACACATTATAATTAAATTGGCAAACAACGACGACAAAGTAAGAATCTTAAAAGCAGCCAGAGAGAAACAGAAAGTTACCTACAAAGGAACCCCCATAAGACTAGCTACTGACTAGCTAGTTTCTCAACAGAAACTCGTCAGGCCAGAAGAGAATGGAATGAAATATACAAAGTCATGCAAAGGAAGGGTCTGAATCCAAGAATACTGTACCCTGCAAGAATCTCAATCAAAATTGAAGGTGAAATCAAAAGCTTCACAGACAAAAAAGGACTAAGGGAATATATTACCACCAAACCAGCAATGCAAGAAATGTTAAAAGGTCTGCTGTAATAAAAAGAAAGAGGAAGTGAAGAAGGAACTCGGGGGTAAGGACTAAAAATGGCAACAGATAAGTATTTATCAATAATAACTTTAAATGTAAACGGATTAAATGCTCCAATCAAGAGACATAGGGTAACCGATTGGAAAAGAAAACATGATCCATATATCTGCTGTCTGCAAGAAACCCACCTTAGGAAAAGAGACACACACAGATTGAGGGTGAAGGGATGGAACATGGTATTTCAGGCAAATGGAAATGAAAAAAAAGCTGGGGTTGCAATACTTATATCTCACAAATTAGATCTCAAAGTGAAGGACATAACAAGAGATAAAGAAGGACACTTCATAAAACTAAAGGGAACAATCCAACAAGAAGAAATAACTCTGGTAAACATATATGGACCCAATATAGGAGCACCTAAATACATAAAAAAAACTCTTGGAGGATATTAAGGGAGAGATTGACAGCAATATAATCATAGTAGGAGACTTTAATACCCCACTGTCACCATTGGACAAATCCTCTAAACAAAATATTAGCAAAGAAACATCAATCCTAAATGACTCACTAGACCAGATGGAATTAATTGACATCTTCAGAACATTTCACCGCAAAGCCACAGAATATACATTCTTCTCCACTGCACATGGGTCATTTTCAAAGATAGATCATATGTTGGGTCATAAGAAAAGTCTCTTCAAATTCAAGAAGATAGAAATCATATCCAGCATTTTCTCAGACCACAGGTGGCATAAAACTGGAAATCAACTATAATAAAAACAATAGAAAGAAATCAAACACATGGAGACTAAACAGCATGCTTTTAAACAACGACAGGGTAACCAGAGAGATCAAGGAAGAAATAAAAACATCATGGCAACAAATGACAATGACAACACAACAATACAAAATTTATGGGACACAGTGAAAGCAGTCTTGAGAGGGAAGTTCATAGCCCTACAAGCCTACTGCATAAAAACAGGAAACAATGGTAATAAATCACCTAAACCTACAACTCAAAGAGCTAGAACGTGAGCAACAAGAAAAGCCCAGTGTACTCAGAAGGATGGAAATAGTGAAGATCAGAGTGGAGATAAACAACTTGGAGACCAAAGAAACAATTCAAAAGATCAACAAAACAAAGAGCTGGTTCTTTGAAAGGATAAACAAGATTGATGGACCCATAGCCAGGCTCACCAAGAAGCAAAGAGAGAAGACCCAAATAAACAAAATCAGAAATGAAAGAGGAGAAATAACAACAGACCCTGTGGAAATACAAAGGATTGTTAAAAAATACTATGAACAACTCTATTCCAACAAATTGGACAACCTGCAAGAAATAGACATTTTCCTAGAAAAATATAACCTCCCAAAACTCAATGAGGAGGAAGCCAAACATCTCAATAGTCCAATAACTATGGAAGAAATTGAAGCAGTCATCAAAAAGCTTCCAGCAAATAAAAGCCCGGGTCCAGATGGCTACACAGGAGAGTTTTACCAAACATTCAAGGAAGAATTAAAACCTATCCTCAGACTATTCAAAAACATTCAAGAAGAAGGAATACTACCAAACACCTTCTATGATACCAGCATCACCCTAATACCAAAACCAGATAAAGACAACACAATGAAAGAGAATTATAGGCCAATATCTCTCATGAACATAGATGACAAAATCCTCAACAAAATTCTAGCAAACCAGATCCAGCAGTACATCAGAAAGATCATACACCATGACCAAGCAGGATTCATCCCAGGAATGCAGGGATGGTTCAATATCCGCAAATCAATAAATGTTGTACATCACATAAACAAATTGAGAGATAAAAATCACATAGTCATATCAATTGATGCAGAAAAAGCATTTGACAAAATCCAACATCCTTTCTTGATAAAAACGCTCAGCAAAGTGGGAATAGAAGGATCATACCGCAACATCATAAAAGCCATATATGATAAACCCACAGCTAACATCATACTCAATGGGCAAAAACTAAAACCATTTCCCCTAAGAACAGGAACAAGACAGGGATGCCCACTCTCACCTCTCCTGTTCGACATAGTACTGGAAGTATTTGCCATTGCAATTAGACAACAAGAAGAAATAAAAGGCATCCAAATTGGAAAAGAAGAAGTAAAGCTGTCTTTATTTGCAGATGACATGATATTGTACATAAAAAACCCAAAGGATTCCATTCCAAAACTAATTGATTTAATTAATGAATTCGGCAATGTAGCAGAATACAAAATTAATGCTAAGAAGTCTCTGGCATTTCTATACAGTAACAGTGAAATTATAGAAAGAGAAACTAAAAAAGCAATCCCATTTACCATCGCACCAAAAAAATTATGATACCTAGGAATAAACCTAACTAAAGAGGTAAAAGACCTATATGCAGAAAACTACAGGACACTGAAAAAAGAGATAGAGGAAGATGTTAACAGATGGAAGAGCATACCATGCTCATGGATTGGGAGAATCAACATCATTAAAATGTCCATACTACTCAAAGCAATCTACAGATTCAACGCACTACCCATTAAAATACCAACGACATATTTCACAGACCTACAAAGAATTCTTCATAGATTCATCTGGAACAAAAAAAGACCACGGATAGCTACAGCAATTCTGAGAAAAAAGAATAAAGTAGGTGGGATCTCAATACCAGACTTCAAGCTAAACTACAAAGCAACTGTTCTCAAAACAGCTTGGTACTGGCACAAGAACAGACATATAGATCAATGGAATAGTATAGAGAACCCAGATATCCACCCAAACCACTATGCTCAATTAATATTTGACAAAGGAGGCATGAACATTCAATGGAACCAAGATAGCCTCTTCAATAAATGGTGTTGGGAAAATTGGACAGATACATGCAAAAAATTGAAACTGGACCACCAACTTACACCAAATACAAAAATAAACTCAAAATGGATACAGGACTTAAACATTAGAAGGGAAACCGTAAAAATACTAGAGGAATCCACAGGCAGCACAATCTCAGATATATGCTGAAAGAACTTCTTCACTGATACTGCTCCAAAGGCAATGGAAGCTACAGAAAAACTAAACAAATGGGACTACATCAAAATAAAAAGCTTTTGCACAGCAAAAGAAACCATCAACAAAACAAGAAAGATCAATGCATGGGAGAACATATTTGCAAATGCTATCACTGATAAAGGTTTAATCTCCAAAATCTACAACCAACTTATACAACTTAATAAAAGGAAGATGAAGGATCCAATAAAAAAATGGGCAACGGACCTAAATGGAACCTTTTCAAAAGACGACAGGAGGAAAGCCAAGAGACACATGAAAACATGTTCAAAGTCATTAATCATCCGAGAGATGCAAATCAAAACGACAATGCGATACCATCTTACACCTGTCAGAATGGCAATCATCAACAAATCAACAAACGACAAGTGTTGGCGAGGATGTGGAGAAAAAGGAACCCTTGTGCACTGTTGGTGGGAATGCAGACTGGTGCAGCCACTGTGGAGAACAGTATGGAGTTTCCTCAAAAAACTAAAAATGGATCTCCCATTTGACCCTGTAATACCACTCTTAGGAATTTATCCTAAGAAATTACAAACACCAATCAGAAAGGACTTATGCACCCCTATGTTCATAGCAGCACAATTTACAATAGCCACAATTTGGAAACAGCCTAGGTGCCCGTCAGCAGATGAGTGGATCAGAAAACAGTGGTACATCTACACAATGGAATTCTATGCTGCCATTAAAAAGAAGGAATTCTTACCATTTGCAGCAACCTGGTTGGAACTGGAGAGCCTTATGCTTAGCGAAATAAACCAGTTAACGAAGAAGAAGCATCACATGATCGCACTCATTGGGGGATAATAAAGAACATTATAAACTGATGAACAAAAGGATAGATACAGAGACAGTAAAGCTTCAAACAGACTGTGAAATTACAGCAGGAAGATTAAAGTTAGGTGAGGTGGGAGATCAATCAAAGGACTTGTATCTATGCATATGATCATGACCAATGAGCATAGACACTGGGGGGTTGGGGTGTACCTGGGAGGGAGGGGGGCAATGGGGAGATATGTATAAAAAATTAATAAAAAAATAAAATAAAATAAAAGTACTTCCAACAAAAGATGTCAGGTACTCCTTGACTTACTCACCCCAAAAGAAAGCATTCAATTTATTCCTTAATGCTGAGCCTAGGAAGCTGCAGTCCAAATTCTTCCCACAAATTGTTCTTTTGCTTTATCAGATTTATTGGGATGACATTGGTTAAAAAAACTACATATGTTGCAAGTGTGTAATTCTATAATACATCATTTGTATGTTGTATTGTGTGTTCACCACCTCAAGTCAGGAGTCTTTCTGTCACCATTTATCCCCCTTTACCCTTTTCTACCTCTGCACTCCCCTTTCCCTCAGGCAATCACCATCCCGTTGTCTGTCTATGAGGTGGTTTTTCTTTTTCTTCATCCCTTCACATTTCTACTAAGCTCCACACCAACCTCCTCCCTTTTGACGGTGGTCAGTCTGCTCTATAGGACTCTAGTTCTATTTTGTTTGTTAAATTTTGTTCATTAGATTCCACATATAAATGAAATCACGTGGTATTTGTTTTCTTCATTTGGCTTATTCTACTTAGCATAATACTCTTCAGGTCCATCCATGCTGTCACAAAAGGTAAGATTTCCTTTTTTTTACAGACAAGTAATAGTCCATTGTGTAAATGTAACATAGCTTTTTTATCTACTGATCTAATGAATACTTGGGCTGCTACCAAATCCTGGCTACTGTAAATCAGATTGCAATGAACATTGAGGTGCATATATTCTTTTGAATTAGAGCCTGGGGTTTCTTTGTATTTATTCCCAGAAATGGAATCACTAGGTCATGAGGCAATTTCATTTTAAATTTTTTGAGAAAACTCCATACTTTCTTCCACAGAGGCTGCACCAGTCTGCATTCCTACCAGCAGTGCACAGGGTTCCCTTTTCTCCACATCCTTGCCAGCACTTGACTGTTCATTTATTGATGATAGCCATTCTGACAGGTGTGAGATGTTACCTCATTGTCATTTTGATTTGCATCTCTTGCATGATTAGTGACTTTGAGCATTTTTTCATATGCTTCTTGGCCATCTGTATGTCCTGTTTGGAGAAATGTCTATTCAGGTTCTTTGTCAAGTTTTTAATCAGATTGTTTGGAGTTTTTTTTGTGTGTTGAGTTTTATATGTTATTTATGAATTTTAGATATGAATTCCTTACCAGATGTATCACTGGCGAATATGCTGTCCTATTCAGTGAGCTATCTTTTCATTTTGTTGATAATTCCCTTTGCTGTGCAAAATATTTAGTTTGATGTAGTCCAATTTGTTTATTTTTTTTCTTTTTTGCCTTGCCCAAGGAGATATATCAGAAAGAAAAGAAAAAAAATCTGAGCAAATCAGATTGTTCCCATTGATGAGGACTGAGCTTTTAACTTTGAAGTCTTATCTGAATTTTGAAAGAAAAAGGAGTAAGATTTCCAAAAAATGATAGTCCAATGTTGAATTTTTCATGGAGATCTTTTGCTGTTTGGAGGGGTAGCAGAGAATTTGGTGTTGTTTCATTATGTTTCGCTATGAATGCTTCTCAGTTAGGAACACACTATCCAATTTTCCTCAAGTAATGCCTCTCCCTATTGTCCTCCACCTGGCTGCATCACACACCTGGCACCAGGCATCCTTTGAATTAGTTTGTAGCTCTTCTTGCCTAGAGAATTTTAAGGCTGAAAGAGATATTAGAGATGATCTAATCTCATTTACAAAACAGCTTCCTATAGCCCCATTCCTCCAACTCTATGCAATGTACGTTGTAATGTAATAGAAAAGAACTACAATTCAAAATGTTCTTCTCTCACTGTAGTCAGCATATTTCTGATGTTCCAGATCATGGCAAGTTCACCAGTTTGACAGCTCATGTGCTCTTAGCATGAGTGCTTTCCGGTTGTTGGCAGGATAACCTCTGTGTACTATGATAACCTTCACAAGAATGGATTTTTATTCCAAGTCTAATGGTAGTATAGAAACTCTATGTATATGCTATAGACAGAGATGGGACTGGTGAATATGATTTATGGTAAAGGCTTCTAAGCTGTGTGGAACACCTTAGCATAGATATGTAACTGCATTACTCATTGGTAGAGCTCATCCCTATGCCTGGTTTTATAATGAATTGAGGAGGGTTTTTTGGGCTTGCTGTGCTTGTTATTTTTGTACAAGAGTTCAAAATCCAGCAGGGTCACAAAGAGAATCAACTCAATTGTGAGTGAAACCCACTGGAAAGCAGGAAATTGCATTTCTGTTGCAGGTGCAGGCTTGGATGGCCTTTCCCTCATACATCTGCCTGGGATTTCTTAATGCTTCTAAGGAGAATAAAGGGAAAGCTGTTTGACATAAGAGAGGTTTTTGCTCCTTTCTTTGTCTAAAAACCCCTTCAATTGCAAAGAAGTTGAGAGGAGCCATATGCTGCCTGTATCATTCACTAGTCTGCTGTGCCACATACCCAAGTGCCATGGTGCTGGGGATATCTCTGGAGCATATGGAAAATAAAGTTGCAGAATTGCAAACCTCTAGCTCAGCACATGCATTGGCAAGTTGGTAACCATTTCAAACATATTTTGAAGAGTTAGTTTTTCCTTAGTCAGAGGGGAGTGGGTTGCAAAATCACTAATTGGAGCCCTGCAGAGTCCTCTGTTTCAGCTGGAGATAAAACAGGGTCCACGTCAGGAAGGATAATCAAGCTCACCCTGGTTCTCTTGGTTGATGCAGTGAATGGGACGCCCTAACTACACAGAGGAGAGGCTGGTCTACTGATGTTAAAACTGCCTCCATGGGGTTCTGACCCAGGTCATTTCCTGTGTGTATCCATGTGTGCTGTGTGTGAGAGAGGTGGAAGAGGGGGCTCGATGGTGTTACATCCCAAACTTTGTGAGATAGCTAGCCTGAGAAACTCTCAAATTCCTGAAGAGTTGAATCAAACTTTAGAGCAAATAGCCCCTGTTTAGTCACTGGCTTCCCTCTCTTCTCTACAACTTCTGATTTGGACATCACAGTTTGATGGTGGGAAGAGGAGAAATAGGAGTTCTTCCTGTCACTCCCAGGATAAAGGTCAATGTACATAATGTGGTCCCAGTGTGACTCAAATTCTTTGCCCTTTTGTAAAATGAACATGCTTAACTTCTTAATCATTAAAAAAAGACAACTAAGCAATAAGTACTTCTTCCATTTAGGTTTCAAAACAAAACTTGGTGGGGTCTTTTTCTTTTTTATATCTTGCAAATATAACTGTTGCCCAGAGTGGAGAAATTGAAAGCTGATAGCTTTACAAAAAATAAAAAAGAGATTCTTAATCTGTTAAGTATGTGCAAACATACACAAACATACACAGACACCTCCTCTAATAAAAATAATGCATAGGGATTTTTTCCCTTTAGTGTGTTGTTTACTTATTCTGTCACTAGCCCAAGAGAAAGCTACTTGGTATTAGCTTAAAAGGTTTATATTACTCCATAGTGATTCACATAGTTACTGTGTTTAGAGTACCCTCAAGAACTTTCTTCTCTTCTTATGTCATTCAATTTTCTTTTAAATAATCAATTATGTATTGTTTGCTTACATGGTACAAGAAAGCACATAGTAAAATGTGAGAAAAGTTTTGGTACTACTCATAAAGAACTTAAAATTCAGAGAGGAGACAAGGCATCTACAGATATTTACTTATATTTTATCTATTAATTTTACTAAAATACATAGGTGGCATTCCTTAAGAACAGAGCCACTCTTTTTACTACCCAATAAAAGAATAATATCACATGAAACCTTGTTAATGACCCAAAAGCACCTGAAAACTATTTGTTGCCACCCATTTTCCCTAAGTCCTCATATCAGGTCAGTTGAGTACTTGGGATGTTGAAAATGAAAATGGTAAGAATTTTTCTGTGCTGTTTCTCTGATTACATCCTCAACTGCTACCTGGTATGAGCTTGCTAACACTTATCTTAAAAAATAATGAATGCTGAAGAATAGCTGGGGGGGAATCCAAGATGGCGGCATAGGTAAACACCTACACTGCTGCCTTGCACAACAATTTCAAAACTACAACTAAAAGACAGAACGGACATCATCCAGAACCACAGGAAAGCTGGCTGAGTGGAAGTTCTACAACTAGAAGGAAAGAAAGGGGCTCACGGAGTCCCAGAGGAGCTGCAAAAGTCTGAGGTACGGAGACGCATGCGTGGTGCCGGAGTACCTGGCTGGCTTTCTCTGGCGGGAGGGAAACGGAGACTCTCAAAGGCATTGAACCCCTTATCCTACGACACTAAACCCCAGATCCAGCCTAAACTCATACGGGGGAAGTTTGGACTGTGAAAAGGGAGAAGTTCACGGAAACTTAGGGGAGTCGCAAAAGATGAAAGGCCTGATGCCGCGCACCATGCTGCGCGCAGGACAGATTGCTGATTGTGCCACTGGCTTTCACGAGTGGGTAGGGGATAGACCCTTCCAACTGTGCCACTTCTGACTCCACTAAGCCCCTGTTTCGGACGAAACCCTAGAGACCTAGACTCGTGAGGTCCTGCTGTGCAGGGGAGCTGTGAAGGCAGCGGTTAGAGGCACAAGGACCGCTCCAGCCATTACCCAGGCACGTGAGACTCAGGGGCCGTGGAGGGCAGGGCCGACTGGAAGGCAAGGCGGTCCCTTAAGCCCTGAGACTCCACCCCTCCCAAGCTCAACAGAGGCTTCTTCCGTTTTGCAAGTCTGGTATCATAAGTCTGAATCCAACACAGAAGTTTCCCCGGCATAGTGAAAATGCCGAGACAAGGGAAGGGATCACAAACAAAAGAAATGGAGGGAAAAAAAACGACTGGATATAGAGTTCAAAACCACACTTACAAGGTTTTTCAAGAATATGCTAGAAAAGATGGATAAATTTAGTGAGACCCAAGAGGAGATGAAAAAGGTCCAACTAAAGATGATAAAGGACCAAATAGAAATTAAACATACAATGACTGAAATAAAAAATATTATACAGAGTCCTAACAGCAGACTAGAGAAAGGCAAGGACCAAGTCAAAAATTTGAAATATAAAAAAGCAGAAAACATTCAACTGGAAAAGCAAGAAGATAAAAGAATACAAAAATGGGAACATAATGTAAGGAGCCTCTGGGACAGCTTCAAGCGTACCAACATCAGGATTGTGGGGGTGCCAGAAGAAGAGAGAGAGCAAGATACTGAAAACCTATTTAAAGAAATAATGACTGAAAACTTCCCACATCTGGTAAAAGAAATGGACTTACAAGTCCAGGAAGCACACAGAACCCCAAATAAAAGGAATCCAAAGAGGACCACACCAAGACACATCATAATTAAAATACCAAGAGCAAAAGTCAAAGAGAGAATATTAAAAGCAGCAAGAGAAAAACAGTTCATTACCTACAAGGGAGCACCCATACGACTGTCAGCTGATTTCTCAACAGAAACGATGCAGGGCAGACGGGAGTGGCAAGAAATATTCAACGTGATGAACAGCAAGAACCTACAACCAAGAATAATCTATCCAGCAAAGCTATCATTCAGAATTGAAGGGCAGATAAAGAGCTTCACAGAGAAGAAAAAGCTAAAGGAGTTCATCAACTCCAAACCAGTATTATATGAAATGCTGAAAGGTACTCTTTTAGAAGAGAAGAAGAAAAAGGTAAAAGACAAAAAATTATGAACAAATACATATCTGTCAACAAGTGAATCTAAAAATTAAGTGAATTAAAAATTTGATCAACAGAATAAACTGATGAATATAATAGAATCAGGAGCACAGAAAGGGAGTAGACTGATAATTCTCAGGAGGACAAAAATCATAAAGCATCAAACACTGTGAAATTACAGCAGAAAGATTAAAGTTAGGTGAGGTAGATATGTGATCAATCAAAGGACTTTTATGCATGCATATAAGCATAACCAATGATCACAGACACTGGGGGGTTGGGGTATGCCTGGGAGGGAGGGGGGCAATGGGGAGATATGTATAAAAATTAATAAAAATTAATTTTAAAAAATAATGAATGCTGATGAGCATGTCAGTCTAACAGACTACATTCTACCTAAGAGCATAGACCACATTTGCCTTATTCATCATGATATTTCTGTACCCATTGCAATGCCTCTAACATAATAGATGCACTCAAGGAATATTTCTTGAATACTGAAAAAATAAATTGATGGTGTAAATCAGCTCTGATACAAGCATCTCTCCTTACAGCATCATTTTAGATACCCCCAGGCAAAATTCCCTTTCAATCAAATGAGTAGGTAGATATAATAAATATGCCATATTTAGTAATTGTTACCATGCCTTTTTTTGAGCAAAAGAAATGGCTGAATAACCTATACAAATAGCTTCCAACATCATGATTCCATGATCCAATGGAATATTAAAACTTACAGCTTGCCATCAAGGATCCAGGTAGTTTTAAAGGCAGAAAATGGGAATGAAGTTGAACTATTATATAATGTTCACCCCAAAAGTAGCATTCATTGCCCAGGACCTAGCTGTCAAAATGGCATGACAAATTGCACAATTATTGCAGCAGTTTACGTGAGCAGTTTATACAAGAAAAATTGTCTTCAAAGGAAACCATAAAGGGTAATAGTTCAACTTGAAACCCTGAAGATTAGAATTCTGAGGAAAATGATATTTTATTGACCTGTAGATGTGTTTTAAGTTTGTATTCCTGACTGTGGAGCTTACCAATTATCAGTGTTATAAATGCAATGTGATTCCCCTGAAGGAGAGGGAGAAAGGGCTTAAGAAATACCTCTGCACCCCACAGATAATTAGGGAGGATGAAAGCTCATAGCAATCATGGAGGGAAAATAGAAATGCTGGTGAACAGAATGTTATTTTCTTGACCATGTAGAAAGATAGGGTTCATCTTAGTAAAACCTGGGGGAAAATATTTGAAAAAAGGTTATCCAATCTTATTAAGATGCTTTAAACTGAAACTATACAAAGAGAGAGAAAATGCTTTTAAAATAGTGTGTGCCTGAATCTAATGCATGACATTGCATAGGACAAAGCAACAAGAGCACTTGGAAGATCTCAGAAATTATCTTGAGAAAATAATAGAAAAGCTATTTGTAAGCCAGAGTTTTAGTCTTAGATGTCTTACACCAATGGTGAGAATATGGGTAATAATGAAAGCAGGTTAAAATTCTCACAGAGTTTAAATTGAGTTGAGTGTCACTGAGCTTGCTAGGATGATACTCAGTGAAAAATTGCAATTAAAGGTAATAATCTGTTCCAAAATAGATTTAACAGGAGAGAAAGCATAAAATATTGCAAAGATACAGGGTGGGGGAAAAATCATGAATCTAGAGCAGTGGTTTTCAACCTTCCTAATGCCATGTCCCTTTAATGCAGTTCCTCATGTTGTGGTGACCCCCAACAATAAAATTATTTTCAGAACTGCATTAAAGGTACGTGGCATTAGGAAGGTTGAGAACCACTGCTCTAGAGGCAAAGCATGCTGGGCAAAAACACGAAAATAATATCATAGTGGGAATTCTGTACAACCTATTTGGCAACATGGAGGACATACATAATGTTTTCTGATAGTTATAACACAACTGGAACAATGGCAAAAAATCTCCATGCAGACTTCAATTTCAAAAAGTATGCTTAAAGTCTCAGTATTTTGAAAGAAGAGCATTTGATCAACTAACATGCTGAGCAATTTTACCTTATAAGTACTTGAAGAAGCAAGGGAGGAAAGAAAATGAGGATTGTTAAGAACATGCACTGTTTACATGTAAAATATTTTGATTTCAGAAAAATATAAAACAAAAATGCCCCCTGATTATTTTATGAATAAGATGCTAAAATGTGGATATAGATCATACTATCTAAGTGGTTTCTGAGAGGACTGGACAAGACACTAAACAAATAAGTGTTTTGTAAATTCAAGATGACATTTATTTCTGGGGCAGAACAGTTACTTTTTAGTATCTTAATGTGATATAAGTCATATGAATTTCAGAAACACTGAAATGCAAAACAAATAAATAACTTTTATCCAGAGAAAACATAATAATAACAGACATGATGATAACTTTAGCTAAGTATGCCTTTCTTAAAAAATAGACTGTAAACTACTAACTCAAAGAGCAAAAGTATAAAGTGTAAGTAATCAAAATCAGCAGCAAAGAACAAGTTAGAAGGGTCTCAGACATGCATAGAATTTTATAGATAGAGCATCTTTTGCAATTCTTATTGGTCAAACAACTTTAAAGCCAAGCAACTAGCCTAACTCCTCAAGGGACCTAGGGCATTCTCATCTTTTATGTGGTCACTTGCAAAATTATGAACTTATTAATTGAATAGAAAGATAATTTTGGCAACCACCTACACTAGCTATCAGTGGGATACTAACTACAGAGCAAAAAAAGGAGGTGAGTTTTAAGAGAATTTATCAAAATAATTGTGGAAGAATACTTTCATTAAAAAATAAATTGGTATAATTAAAATAGAATCATAACTTTTTTGCAAGTGCTTCTGCATATACTCCATCTTTGTTACCTTTAATGATTTGACATTCAGTTAAAATTAAGTGCTTCCTCCACAGTGTGGAAAAATTCTGATTTACTGTTCCATTCAATTCTTAGCTTAATGGAAAATGAAACAGAATTAGTTACTTGTAGCAAGTGATAATCTCTCCTTTTTTTAAAATTTAAATCTTTATTGCTGAGAGTATTGCAAATGTCACCTTTCATTCCCATCATTGCCCTCTCCATCCAGTTCCTAGCCCACCTCAGGCCTTTACCACCCTCTTGTCTGTGTCCATAGGTAATGCATCCTATATAATAAAGAGGTAATACACAAATTGACCATCACTCCAACACACAAGATGGCCACCCCATGTGGTCAAAGATGGCTGCTCTTATGTGGACACAGGATGGCCACCACAAGATGCCCGGCAGGGGAGGGCAGTTGTGGGTGATCAGGTCAGCAGGGAAAGGCAGTTAGGAATGACAAGGCTGGCAGAGGAGGGCAGTTGGGGCAATCTGGCTGGCAGGCAGGAGAGTGGTTGGGAGCCAGCAGTCTTGGATTGTGCTTAAACGGGCAGTCGGACATACCCTTGAAGGGTCCCAGATTGGAGAGGATGCAAGCTGAGCTGAGACACATACACACACACACACACACACACACACACACACACACACACATACACACACACACACAGCCATGCACAAATTTCATGCACGAGGCCTCTAGTATCTATATAAATGAAAGCCAAGCAACTGGAACAACCAGAACAACTGGAACAACTGTTCGCTATGACACACACTGCAGCCAGCCAATTAGCCTGATCCCAGACAGGGCCAGCTGGCCAAACTCCCATGGCCCTTTCCCTAGGACTAGGCAGGCCCCCAACAGCCCCCCATCAGGGCAGGCCAGCTGGACCCTACCTGTGCATGAATTCATGAACCCGGCCTCTAGTATGAATATAAGATCTTTGGTTAATCTCTTCCCACCCCGCCCCACCTCCCCTCTGAGGTTCCATGTTTCCATACCTCTGATTCTATATTCAATTGTTAATTATATGTATTTATTGCCATTTTATTGCTCATCTTTCTTCTTCTTCTTCTTCTTCTTCTTCTTCTTCTTCTTCTTCTTCTTCTTCTTCTTCTTCTTCTTCCTTCTTCAAGAATACCCTTCAAAATTTCATGTAATACTGATTTGGTGATAATTAACTCCTTTAGCTTTTTCTTGTCTGTGAAGTTCTTTATCTGACCTCCAATTCTAAATGATAGCTTTGCTGGGTAGAGCTTGGTTATAGGTTCTTGCTGTTTATTACTTTGAGTACTTCTTGTCACTCCCTTCTGGCTTGCAAAATTTCTGTTGAGAAATCAGCTGACAGTAATATAGAAACTTCCTTGTAGGTAACTTCTTTTCTCTTATTGCTTTCAAGCTTCTATCTTTGTCTTTAACCATTGACATTTTAATTATAATGTATCTTGGTGTGGGCCTCTTTGGGTTCCTCTTGTTTAGGACTCTTTACACTTCCTGGATTTCTAAGTCTATTTCTTTTACAGGTAGGGGAAATTTCATGTCATTATTTCTTCAAATAGGTTTTCAATATCTTGCTCTCTTTTTTCTACTTCTGGCATGCCCATGATGCAAATGTTGGTAGGCTTGAAGTTGTCCTAGAGGTTCTTTATACTATCTTCATATATTTGGATTTTTTTCCCTTTTCTGATTGGGTGTTTTTTGCTTCCTCATATTCCAAATCCTTGATTTGATTCTCAGAATCTTGTACTCTACTATTAAATTCCTGTAAATTATTCTTTATTTTAGTTAGTGTATGCTTAATTTCTGACTGGCCCTTTTTCATGTTTTTGAAATTCTCACTAAGATTCTTATAAGACTTACTAAGTCCCTTGAAGCTCTCATTAAGATCCTTGTGCAACTTTATAACCATTGTTTTGAACTCTGTACACAATAGTTTGCTTGCTTCTATTTCCTTCATTTCTTAAATATTTGTGTGTGTGTGAGTGTGTGTGTGTGTGTGTGTGTGTGTTTGCTTTGTTTTGTTTTTGCCTTTTGGACACTTCCCTGTGTTTGTTTCTATGTATTAGGTAGAACTGCTATGTCTCCCAGACTTGGTATAGAGGCCTTGTGTAGTAGGTGACCTGTAGGGCCCAGGGCCTCAGCCTTCCCAGTCACTTGAGCTGGGCACTCTAGGTGTACCCCTGTGTAGGCTGTGTGCACGGTCTTCTATTTGAGCCTTGATTGTTGATGGTGTCACTGGCAGGAAATTACCTCTGGGCCAATTGGCTGTGGGGACCTGCTGTGATTACAGTGAAAGAGCTTCTGTTTAGGAGATACCCCTATGGAGCAAGGCTTGTTACAGTGGGGCTTTGTGGCTCACTGAGTCTGCCCCTTTAGTATGTCACTTGTGGATGTGTAGAGTTGTAATCTGGTATGGTCTGAGTGCACTGGCTCTAGGGCCTCCCAGGAGGTACAAATTCATCCACTGCCTGGGACTTATCAGTAGGAGCTACAGAGAAATCTGCAGATGGCTGATATTTGTATTGGACTTAAAAGTGACCAGGAAAGGTCTGGCTGTGAAGCAAGGCAGGCTGGTGCTAATACCAGGTCTTGTGCATATTGTTGATAGATTTGGGGCATCCTGACACCAGCTGCTGCTTGTTTGAGATATTTTAGGAAAGTATGAAGCTTGATCCCAGACAAGCCATTCATATGGAAAAGCAGCTTCAAACAGCTTGGGTGAGGTTGAAAATAGGATGGGGCAGGGTCTCAAGGAATAACCAGGGCAGAGCGAACAGTGTGAGGCACACTGATGGAAACTCAGATATGACTACCAGTTAGCTCTGTGATCAGGGGAGGTCCTAGCACTTGAACAATGATTCCTGTGATCACCCCTGTCTTGGAGAAAACCACCCCTGAGATTCTGTCCCCATGCCAGACAATCCAGATCCAGGAGATTGGCCAGCCAGGGTGGGACCATGGGAGGGTTCCAGGGCGTGTCTAGTCTGTCTCCCTCAGTCTTGATCAGTGGTCTCTAGCAGTAAGCTAACCTACTGTTGGAGTGTCTGCCCTCTTTTGGTCAGTGCACATCGTAGTGAGCAGTTGAGCGACCTTAGCATATCACTAGCATATTATGTTTTGATTGGTTGAACAGCTGACTGGATGACCAGACACTTAGCACATTAGGCTTTTATTTTATAGGATTCCTAATTTCCACAGTGATTCCATCAAAAGGTATTTTTGCCCTCGTTTGTAGATTAGGGAAATAAAATTCTCTGAAAGGCTGAATAACTTGTCCAAGTTCAAATAACTAACTGGGAAAACTAAGATTACAGCCTTATATTGCCTCTAGTATACATTTTTTCATTTGATTCATAAAAATACCTTAGAGTGTCTGCATCATTTTCTCTAATTCTTAAATGACAAGACCAAAGCTAGGAGAGATTTAGTGATTATTCAAGGTAAAACAGACAGTAAATGACAGATTAGTAATTCAAACTCAGTTCCATCAGGACTCCAAAACTTGTGATCTTAACCATTTTATGCCTTAGACCTTCTCATACATTTGAATATAATACTTATTACTTTGCAAAAGATTAAAAAATCAAAGTAGCATAGAGAAGGGTATAGCCTTAGTATCATAATGCTATGATACTAAGCCATTTTCTGTTGTGAACTATGCAGTAGAAATTCTACAAATGTTTCTATTTTTAAATCAATTTGGAGAACTTCATAATTATCTTCATTAAATTAGTAGCAAAAGGGATCTGTTAGGCCTTTCGGGTGAGGTGCTCTGTGGGGCTGGTTTCAAAAGGTAAACAAAGATGGTTCAGGCAAGCAAAGGAGAGGAGGACAGTGGGGCAGATGAGCACGTTGGAAAATGCAGAGCTAGAACACATTCCAGTGACAATCTGCCTGCAGGTATCCTCCACCGAGCATTCTCTGGACTGATGTTCATTTTTTACATTCTTCCATTTTTCACCTTACCTGCTTTATGTTTCTTCAGAACATGTATTACTAGAACATTAGTGACTATTACTTAATGAATACTTACATGTCAGATTCTGCCCACAGAACTTTACATGGAATGACTCATTTAACCCTCGCAAAACTCTTTGAGGTAGGATCTACTAATATGCCCATTTTACATATAATAAACCTCAGGCACAGAGAGAGTAGCTAAATTGTACAAGCTCACTGAGCCAGTGAGTGGGTGAAACAAGGATTTGAAGCCAGGCAGTCTAGCTGCAAAATGTTTTTTAAAACCACCATACTGCCTCTCTACCTGGCATTATATTATGCAATTATTTGTTCTGTTTATTGTATCTCCTCTCACTGGAACATAAGCTCCATAAGGCAGGGAATATGTCTTTTTTGTTCTATGCTGCATTTCCAGCACCTAAAATAATACAGAGAGCATATGAGATGCTCAACAAATAATTGTTCAATGAATGAATTATTTTAGGAAATATCTTTATAGTATCTGTATCTACTATATACTAACTAGGCTGTTCTAGGTACTAAAATTACAGAGAATGTCTAACCCTTCCTCCACAAGATAGTTTTTAAAATTAATAAAGACAGGTTTTGTATATGTTTTAAATTTTCTCTCTTCTAGAATTAATGGCTCTACTTTGTTCCATCATTTCTCATGTGGCATGATATTACCCAGGTCTTCCCCTCTGGAGAGGAGCAGAGTGCTCAATTTAAAATGAAGGAGCAGAAAAAAACCAAGATGGTGGTATAGGTGAAAACCTAAACTGCTACCTTGCACAACAATTTCAAAACTACAACTAAAAGACAGAATGGACATCATCCAGAACTACAGAAAAGTTGGCTGAGTGGGAATTCTACAACTAGAATGAAAGAGAGGGGCTCACGGAGTCTCAGAGGAGCTGCAAAAGGCTGAGATAATGAGATGCACACTTGGAGAGAGCAGGCAGCGGAGTACCTGGCTGGCTTTCTGTGCTGGGAGGGAGACACAGACTCTCAACGCACTGAACCCCTTATCCTTTGGCACAAAACCCCAGGTCTGGATGAGACTCATAGGGGGGAAGTCTGGACAGTGAAAAGAGAGGAGTGCCTGAAATTTCGGGTGGCCAGGAAAGGGCAGAGGACTGGGGGCACGCATGCCACTGTGCCCAGAAGACGGATTGCTGAGTGTGTTGCTGACTTACTCGAGTGGAGCCTCCCAACTGCACCACTTCTAACTCCACTGAAACCCAGTTTGGGGCAATACCATGGGGACCCAGACTCATACAGGTCCCGGAGTGCAGGGGAGTCGGAAAGGTAGCGATCTAGAGGTACGCACTCACGTGCACACAAGATGGCTCCAGTGATTACTGAGAGACCCTTGAGACCCAGGGGCCGTGTAGGACAGAGCTGACTGAAAGCCAAGGAGCTCTGAGACTCCACCCACCCAAACTCAACAGAGAGGCTTTTGCAGTTTTGCAAGTCTTGTATCATAAGGCTCATTCCAACACAGAAGTTCTCCTGGCATAGAGAAAATGTGGAGACATAGGAACAGATCACAAACAAAATAAATGGAGGAAAAGAAATGTCTGAATATAGAGTTAAAAATCACAGTTATAAAGTTTTTCAAAAATTTCCTAGAAAAAGATAGATAAATTTAGCGAGACTGAAGAGGAGATGAAAAAGGACCAACTAGAACTTAAACACACTGACTGAAATAAAAAATATTATACAGAGACCTAACAGCAGACTAGAGGAAGGCAAGAATCAAGTCAAAAATTTGAAATATAAAGAAGCAGAAAACACTCAACTGGAAAAGCAAGAAGAAAAGAATTAAAAAAATATAAAGATAGTGTAGAGAGCCTCTGGGACAACCTCAAGTGTGGCAACATCAGAATTATGGGGATGCCAGAAGAAGAGAGAGAGCAATATACTGAAAATCTATTTGAAGATATAATGACTGAAAACTTTCCACATCTGGTGAAAGAAATAGACTTACAAGTCCAGGAAGCACACAGAACCCCAAATAAAAGGAATCCAAAGAGGACCACACCAAGACACATCATAATTAAAATACCAAGAGCAAAAGACAAAGAGAGAATATTAAAAGCAGCAAGAGAAAAACAGTTATCTACAAGGGAGCATCCATACGATTGTCAGCTGATTTCTCAACAGAAACTATGCAGGCCAGATGGGAGTAGCAAAAAATATTCAAAGTGATGAGTAGCAAGAACCTACAACCAAGAATACTCTACCCCACAAAGCTATCGCTCAGAATTGAAATGCAGATAAAGAGCTTCACAGATAAGAAAAAGCTAAAGGAGTTCATCAACACCAAAATCAGTATTATATGAAATGCTGAAAGGTACTCTTTAAGAAGAGGAGGAAGAAAAAAGTGAAGATAAAAATTATGAACAACAAATACATATCTATCAACAAGTGAATCTAAAAATTAAGTGAATTAAAAATCTGATGAACTGAATAAACTGGTGAATATAATAGAATCAGGATCATAGAAAGGGAGTGGATGGTCAATTCTCAGGGTGAAAAGGGGTGAGCGGGGTATAGAGAGAGACTGGATGAAAATTATACATCTATGGATGAGTAGAATGCAGGGGGAGGCAAGGGTAGAGGAAGGGGTGGGAGCCGGGTGGCGGGGAGCTATGGGAGGAAAAAAGAGAAACAAATGTATAATCTGAATAATAAAGATTTATTAAATACAAAATAAATAAATAATTAAAATAAAATAAAATACAATTAAGGAGCACATAAACTTAGCAGAGTGCTTTGACTCCCTCTTCCTATACTCTGTGATTCTTTTAATGCAATCCAAAATTTAATATAACCCAATCTTTTCTAACAGTTGTATCAGTTTGTCATGCTTTGTAAAGTTGGAAATGAAATAAAGGGCCTAAAGACTTTTAAAATAATAATTCTATGATACTAAGCCACTTCCTATTGTGAACTGTGCAGTAGAAATTCTACAAATGTTTACATTTTTAAATCAATTTGGAGAACTTCATAACTACCTTCATTAAATTTCATATCATTACATCAGGGGTATTCTTCCAACCTATAAATAAGTTTGAATCTTGAGATTTTTATCCATCTTACCTATTATTCATCTCAGAATTGAGTGGTCAGCAAATTCTGCAAGCAAGGCTATTATGTCTTCATTCAGATAATGGATCAATGCATTGACAGAAACAAATACAGAGTTCTGTGGCAAGGCATTAGAGACTTTTATTCTGGTTAACAATGATTCACTAACCGATATTTTGGGTTGTTCATCAAGTTAAGAATATAAGCCCACTTTTATGTTATGATCCATATCTCTATTTTAGCATTTAATCCACAAAATAACCACAGGTCATTTTTCTCTGTGTTTTACTGAAATGAAAATACCTTACATGCAGTGCTTACTGTGAAATCCTAATTTCAGAGAAACCCTCCCCTTCATTGTTTCTTCAAGTACTAGGGGGTTAAATTGCTCAGTATGACAATTCATCATATGCTGTGCTTTCAGAACACTGAGCTATATTTCTTGAAATTGGTCTACATAAAAATGCTTTTGGCATTGTGCTAGTTGTGAGATAATTATTAGGAAGTTTCATCCATGTCCTCCACTTGCTCAAACATATTGCAAGAGTTCTCTATGCTTTTTTGGGAAATTTTCCCAGCATGCTTCTCCCTCTAGACTCACAATGTTTTCCCATACTCTGGATCTTTGCAATATCTGATGCTCTCTTTCTTGTTAAATCATTGTTTGAACAGATTATTATCTTTAATTATAGTGTTTAATTGAGTACCACCCTATCAAGTCTTAGTGATACCTATATGATTGTTTAACTTAAGTTAAAATTTCGAGCTGATTTCTAAAAGGTTTTGTTAGCATGTTTTAAAGTGAGATTTTTCAATATAAAAATAAAACCTAGCATTAATGTGTCTCATTCATTTCCTTTATATACACTCAAATTCCAGGACCATTTTTCTGGCTTCCTCTACCTTCTTGCCTTATAATACTACCTCAAATTCCACCTAAGACATATACATTTCCAAAGAAACAAATAGTTCATCCTAGCACAGCTGATAAGTATCTTCATTCCAGAAGGAAGATCATAGATCTTACTAAAAAATCACTGCCCTGCCCTGGCTGGTATGGCTCACTGACCGTTGAATTGGAAGGTCACAGGTTTGATTCCAAGTCAGGACACCTACCCAGGTTTCAGATCAGGGTGAGTATGGGAGTATAGGAGAAAACTGATCAAAGTATATCTTTCTCTGAGATCTCTCTCTCTCTCTCTCTCTCTCTCTCTCTCTCTCTCTCTCTCTCT
>JAAGEH010000037.1:5398185-5487037 GCA_011751065.1 Lasiurus cinereus
TCTCTCTCTCTCTCTCTCTCTCTCTCTCTCTCTCTCTCTCTCTCTCTCTCTCCCTATATCTCTCTATGTCTCTTGCTGTTCCTCCCTAAAAATAAAAAAATAAAATTACTATATTTATAACAGCACAATTTACAATAGCTAAGATCTGGGAACAACCCAAGTGGCCATCAGTAGATAAGTGGATAAAAAAGCTGTGGTACATTTACATCATGGAATACTAGGCAGCAGTTAAAAAAAAGCGGGGGTGGGGGGAGAATCTCTTATACTTGGAGACAACATGGAGGGACCTGTAGAGTATTAAGCTAAGTGAAATAAGCCAGTCAGATAAAGACAAGTATCACATGATCTCATTTATTTGTGGAATCTAATGAACAAAATACTGATGAACAAAATAGATCCAGAGACAGAAGCATGGAATAGACTGTCAAATCTCAGTGGAAAGGTGTGGGGGGGGGGGGCGGGGTAGGTGGGAAGTGATCAACCAAAGAACTTGTATGCATATATGCACAACTATAGACACAGACAATAGGGTGGTGAAGGTCTGGGGTAAGGGAAGTAAGGGTGGGCTAGAAAGGATCAATGCAGGAAAAAGAAGTCATATGTAATACTTTCAACAATAAAGATTAAAAAAAATAAAACAAAAAATAAATTAAAAACCTTTTAAACATCACTGTCCTGGTCAAATAAACTAGAGTTCACAGGAGGAAATATAAAAGTTATATTGTTTTTATATTGATTATAATATACTCATATATTAGTTAATATGGATTGTATGTAAAGTAAACAAATATTAGTATAAACTTAAAGTGAAAGAAATTTTAAAATTGCTATGTGCTTTTATCTGGAAAATTGATGTCTGAAGATAAATATTAGCATAAACCTCATTAATGTTTAGTATTATTGTTCAAACCAGTAGATATTACATTGCAGTTAATTGTATTGCAAATTAAGACAAAGAAAATCCATTTTAGCTTGAATAAAAGCTTTGAAATAACATTTCAAAAATGGGAAATGAAATGAATAATTTTGTTTAAAATGCATTTGTCCTTTGAACTTCAGTCTATTCAACTTTTGAATGCTTATTAAAACAGGGTTCTGCTCAGCACATTTTAAACTTTAAATAATTATACCTCCCAGTGTGCATTTCTGTAAAACATCAGTAACTGAAAATATTATTTCATAAAACATTTATATTATACAATTGATCTTATAGTTCAAAAAGTAAAAAAAAAAGCAAAATGTTAATAAGGTGACAAATTGAAGGGAGTTACAGGAAATTTGTTCAAAAAGGCCAAACCTTCTGAGATAATTTTAAGCCTTAGAACTAATGACAGTGTCTTAGACTTACTCGAGGAAATACATTCTTTGATTGTATCTCTTTGCCAGTTGGTCAGGCCCATATCTGATAATGACAAAGTGAGATCCTTTCCTGAGTACTGTCAGCTCAAAAAATTCTACCTGAACACCTGTTACTAAATTAAGACTAAAAGAGCCTATACAACCTTTCCATAATGAGTTAACACTTCCAAGTCAAATATTATTATTTGAAATGTTTAAATTGTTGATTCTATTGCCAACCTCTTCATTAATGTGTACTAATCCCCATTTCACATAGACAAACATAATGGCCTTACACACACACACACACACACACACACACACACACACACACACCATCTCATAAGATAACTGGCTTAAATAAAACATGGTGAATAAAAAAATGTGCATAATAAATGTTAATGTCATCACTTGGGAAATACAGTTCCCAGATGGTTTTAAAGTTTTTACAAAGTTCAGAAGTATTTAGACAATGGGATTAAGGCAAACTCAATGTTATCTATTGGAAGAGATACTAAGTATAACTTATAATGAGTATATTTCCTACCTCAGTTCATAATTTAGCTCTCTACCCAAATACCCAAGCTGGAAAACCATTTATGTATTTTAAAACTTGCATTCAATATATATTATTGAGTGCCAGTTATATACAAGTGCAAGGATCAGAAACAATACCTGTTTTCACAGACCTAAAAGAGAAGCATGGCAGATAGACAATTAAATAAGTAACTGCCATAAAGAGCAGAGAGTGCTATTATAGGAGACTAGAGGCCTGGTGCATGAAATTCCTGCACTAGTAGGGTTCCTAGGCTGGGCTGGCAATCAGGGCCAATCTGTGGGGCAACTGGTGGGATAATTGGGGCCCCTACTTGCACCAGCTTTGGCCTGGCACCACCCATTCACCATCTCCCCCACCCCACTAACACTACTGGTCACCATCTGTGGGGTGACCAGTGAGACAATCAGGACCTCTGCTCGAACCCACCTTAGCCTGGCACTGCCTGCTCACCGGCCCCACCTCCCACCACTGGTTGCCATCTGTGGGGTGACTGGCAGGGCAATGGGGGCTCCTGCTCACACCTGCTTTGGCCTGGTGCCACACACTCACCTGCTCCACCATCCTGTTGAGTTCCCACTCTCATCAGGGCCTATGGAAGCCAGCAGTACCTCTACTGCCACCCACTGCTAGCACTGCATCACCAACATCCATCATGTTCTGCCCCGCCCTCTGGTGGTCAACACATGTCTAACTGCCAGTAGGTCAAACTCCCTACCATGGAGACAATTTGCATATTAGCCTTTTATTATACAGGATTATGGGAGAGGTTACCTAGGAGTGTTCTTTGAAAGAATGACATTGACTGTGATCTAAAGTTTGTTTTCTTTCTACCTGCTATACTTATACCTGCCCTTCATATGAAATGGTCTGTCTTCACCATTTCTTACTTGAATTATGCAATCATTTTCTAACTCCAGTCTTCCTTCAGTCCAACATCTATGTAGCACCCCATGTAATTTTTTTAGATATCAAAATCCTTCAATGACACCATACTGCCTAGTCTAAAAATTGACTTCCAGACTTCTTTGCAAGGGATTTGTGCTTCACAATTTAACCCTGAGTTCTCTTACCAGCTTCATTTTCCCCCAATTATCTATGCCATATCTGTTGATCCTGTGATTCTGTTGTAGTACAGAGAAAAAGAGACTTCATAGATATAGTTCAGGTTACAGAATCTATAACAGAGGGATTTTCCTGGATTATACAGGTGGGCTCAATCTAATCACATGAACCCTTAGAAGCAGGCAAAGTCCCTGGTTTGAAGATGGAGGGAGCAACATGGTGAATTGAGCTGAGACTACCAGTTAATAACCGGAAAAGTAATAGAGACCTCAGCCCTACAATCATAAGAACTGCATCCAGCCAACAATCTGATGCTTCTCAGAGCCTTCAGATACAAACTCAGGCCAAACAAGATATTGAACTTGATCTATGAGACACAAACTGGAAACAATTTGGTACTTATCTCAGCTCTTTAGTCTCTGTGTACTTCAGCCAGCACATGCATGGATATTAAAGTTTGCACTAAAAATTGAAAGTCATTTGATTGAATTAGTGATTCAATTTGGTTACATTGAAAACCTCAATAATTAGTATTAAAAGAATCAACCTAAGTGTCCATCAATGGGTAAATAGATAAAGAAAATATGGTATAGATACATAATATCATTCAGCCATGAGAAAAAAAGGAAAACTTGACATTTGTGACAACATGGATGGACTTTGAGGACATTACGCTAAGTGAGATAAGTCAGACAATGATAAATACAGTATGATATCATTTATATGTGAAAACAACGACAAAAAAAATGAACTCAAAACAACAAAGAATGGAATAGTGGTTGCCAGGGACTGGGGAGTTGAGCAGTGTAAGAGATGTTGTTTAAGAGTACATACTTGAATCTAGTAGATAAATATGTCCTGGAAATCTAATATACAGTACAAGGATTACAGACAACAAAATTTATTATAAACATCAGCTTGCTAAGAGACTAGATATTAATTGTTCCTACCACTTAGAAGAAATAATTTTGTGATTCAATAGAAATGTTAGCTAATACTACAATAGCAATCATATTTCAATCTAAATTTATCAAATCAATATGTTGTACACCTTAATTATTTGAATACATTCATAAACAAGAACTTCTTTGGAAATTTTCTTTGCAGGGGAGCATTTTTGTTACACATTTAACTATTTTTGTAAAGTAGTCTCATTAAAATTTGCTTTATCTTTTCATATCAATTTTGTCAATTTTTCTCATTCAAGAAATCAGTCCATATTCAATTTGTTAGCTTAAAGTTATTCACAATACTCCTTAAATATCCTTTTAATGTGTTGAAGATCTGTAATAATACCCCTGCCTTCATCCTTGATACTTGTAATTTGTATTTTAACTTTTATTTATTCATTGATCTACAACAATTTATCTATGTTATGAAAGCTTTCCAAGAACTAACTTTTTCTTTGTTAATTTTGCTAATGTTTGTGTTTTCTATTTCATTGAATTTTGCTCATATTTTTATTATTTTCTTTCTTCTACTTTGGGTTTCATTTCTTCTTTTTTTAGCTTCATACGATAAAAATTAAGATCAAGGACTCTGAGCTCTGCTTCTTTTACATAAAGAAGACTTGCTTTTTAAAATATATTTAGACTTATTTTTTTTTTATTCAAAGCACTACTTTAACTGCTTCCCATACATTTTGCTATGTTGTGGGGTCATTATCATTCAGGTAGATCTATTTTCTTTTTCCTTTTTACATTCATCTTTTATTGGACATTAATTTTCTTTATATATAATTGATTTTTTTACAGAGAGGAAGGGAGAGAGATAGTTAGAAACATCGATGAGAAACATCGATCAGCTGCCTCTTGCACACCCCCCTCCTGGGGATGTGCCCTCAACCAAGGTACGTGCCATTGACTGGAATCGAACCTGGGACCTTTCAGTCCGCAGGCTGACGCTCTATCCACTGAGCCAAACCAGTTTTGGCCACTTAGCCTTTTATATATAGATTACTGACTATATTCCCTAAGCTGTACTTTACATCCCCATGATGTAAATATTTTTTCCAATATTATTTTATATTAGTTTCAGATGTATAGCAGTTATCAATTACATAATTTATGAAGTGATTCCACCAATAATAATAGTACTCATCTGACACCATACATAGTTATTACAATATCACTGACTGTATTCTCTATGTTGTAATTTACATCCCTGTGACTATTTTTTAACTACCAATCTGTACTTCTTTTTTTTTTTTTGGCCTTTTTTTTTTAGTTAAATCTTTGTTATTCAGATTATTACATTTGTTTCTCTTTTTTCCCCTCCATAGCTCCCCTCCACCCGGGTCCCAACCCTCCCTCTACCCTTACCTCCTTCCCGTTGACCTCATCCATAGGTGTATGATTTTTGGACATTAATTTTCAATTGGGATATGAAAAGATTTATACTATCATGTTCTTCAAGAAAGGGTGCCAGACAAAAAGGTCATAGTCAGAGTGCAGAGCTGCATTCCACACTAGGCCCTCATTGATGGTAATTCATAACCACTCATGTTTGAATTTCAGGAAGAGCAGTAGTTATAAAGAATGTAAGTTGCCAGCACCATAGAAGCAGTGATGCTTCCTTTTTCAATTGACATATTTGTGGTAATAATAATAATAATGTTATTGAAATGCTTCAATAATACTTTTAGGTATGAACTCACTCATCAGTATCTAACTTGGTAGCATCCCTGTTTTGACATCCATGAGTTTCTTCTCTTTCATTGGTATCACCAAAATCCTTTTGATGATCTGGGTGTCCATCGTTCAGGTGGATTTATTTTATATTCCCCTTGTAATTTCTTCTTTGATTCAGGGGTAATTTACAAGTAGGCTGTTTAATTTTGAGCCATTTGAAAATACTTCTAGATACTGTTTTGTTACTAATATATGATGTAATTCTATTGTGCTTATGGGAAATGGTCTGAAATATTTAAATCTTTTGGAACATATTGAGACTTACTTTAAGGTATAGCATTCATTCTTTCTTGCTTAAGGTTCCTTGTGTACATGAAAAGAATGTGTTTTCTTCAGTTGCTGGATGGTGTTATAAAATTTTAACAGGGCCAAATTAGTTGATAGTATTTTCAGGTCATTCATTTTTTATTCAGTTGTTCTCTCATTGAGAGAAGGATGTTACTATATTCAACCAAGATAAATGTCTCTATTTGCCAACTATCTCTTTTCTTGAATTCTATTTTGTCTGAAACTATTATAATCACTTTAGCTGTCTTTGCCATTTGTATTGTATATATTTTTATATTCCTTACTTTTTGGCTCTTGAAGGCAACATGTAATTGTCTTGCTATCTCATCTATTCACAATTGTTAGAATGATCCAAATGGAGATAATAAAGGAGGAACACAGAAACAAAAAAGATATATAAAAACTAGGAAGATGGTCAGTTTAAACCTAATGCATCAATGTTACATGGAATGTAAATGGAATAAACAATACATTCTAATTAAAACCTTTCCTTTGGGTTAATTCAGTAACTTTTTATTATTCCATTTTAATTATTCTATTAGATTTTTAATTATGTTTCTGTGTAATTTTAGTAGTTCTTCTAAGTATTAAACTATGTACCCTAATCTTATCACATATTTACAGTAAATATTGTACCCAGTCATATAAAAAAATCAATACATTGAAAGTTAAAATTTTATATACTCACCACCCTTTGTACTATTGTTAATGTGCTTTCTATCTATATAAGTTATAAATTCAAAAATATAATGTCTTTTTTGCTTTAAACAGATACCTTTTAGAAATATTAAGGTGAGAGAAAAATTATATATTCCAAATTTACCCTGATGCTTTTCATTTTTTTTCAATAGATCTGTGTTTCTATCTGGTATAATCTCCTCAGACATAAAACCTTATTAAGTATTCTTGTAACTTAGATATTCTCTCAGTCTTTGTTTATATTAAAATGGATTTATTTCACCCTCATTTGGAAGAATATTTTCATAAATATTGAATTCTGAGTTCACAATTTCTTTTCAGCACTTTAAATATGTAATTTCTTTTTGTTGTTGTTTCCATTGACTTTGGTAGAAATTGGCCAAAAGATATCATTTTCTCTATATGTAATACCTTTTATTTCTCTGTTGCTTTCAATATTATCAATATTAAATCTTTATCTTTTGTTTTTCATAATTTGACTGTGAATTTATACTGAGTATCCAGATTATTATGGTCTCTGAACAAATAATAATTTGGTCACTCAGTGTATATCCTATATAATAAAAGGCTAAGATGCAAATTGTCCCCTCAACCAGGAATTCGACCCACAGACAAGCCAGCCAACTGCCCATGTCCTCTCCCCCTGGCCAGGCTGGCCAGACCCCACCCATTCATGAATTCATGCACTGGGACTATATATATCCAGGTAGGATCGGGCCTAAATAGGCAGTTGGACATCACTCTCACAATCCAGGACTGCTGGCTCCCAACTGCTCAACTGCCTGCCTTCCTGATTGCCGCTAACTGCTTCCACCAGCCAGCCTGATCATCCCCTAACCATTCCCCTGCCAGCCTGATTGATGCCTAACTGCTCCCTGCCAGCCTGTTTGCTCCTAACTGTTCTCCCCTGTGGGCCTGGTCACTCCTAACTGCCCTCACCTACAGGCCTGGTCACCCCTAACTGCCCTCCCCTGCAGGTTTGGGTCCCCACCCCAACTGCCCTTCCCTGCAGGCCTGGTCACCCCCAACTTCCCTCCTCTACCTGCCTGGTCACCCCCAACTGCCCTCCCTTACAGGCCTGGTCCCTACCAACTGCCCTTCCCTGATGGCCATCTTGTGGTGGCCATCTTGTGCCCACATGGGGGCAGGATCTTTTGACCACATAGGGGCAGTCATCTTGTGTGTTGGAATGATAGTCAATCTGCATATTACTCTTTTATTAGATAGGATAGAGGCCTGGTGCATGGGTGGGAGCCAGCTAGTTTGCCCTGAAGGTGTTCTGGATCAGGGTGGGTGTTTCCTTGGGGCATGGAGCGGCCTAGATGAGGGGCCTGTGGTGGTTTTCAGGCCTGCCATGCCCCCTAGTGATCCAAGTAGAGGCCCTGGTATCTGGGATTTATTTATCTTCTACAATTGAAACTTTGTAGCCTGGAACTGAGCCAAGCCTTCTGCTCACATAGCCATTGAAACTTTGTTGCCTTAAGTGGAGGTCTGGGCTGGTATGAGGGAACCTTGGCTTCCTCCATCACCAGGGGCAACCCAAGCCTCTCTCCTACTCTTTTTGTTGGCCATGGCCCTCTTTGTTGGGTTAATTTGTATACTTGCTCTGAGTGGCTGGTGGGCGTGGCTGGTGGGTATAGCAGAGGTACGGTCAATTTGCATATTACTCTTTTATTAGAAAGGAGGTATATATCTATATCTATATCTATATCTACCTATCTATCATCTACCTATCATCTATCTATCTATCTACTGAGTGGCCAGATTATCATTCATTCAGAGATCATAATAATCTGGCCACTCAGTGTATCTTGCTTTGGGTTTGCTAAGCCTCCTGAATCTGTGTGTAATATGTGTGTGTGTGTGTGTATGTGTGTGTGTGTGTGTTTTAAACTAAATTTTGTGTTAATGTAAAAATATACAAACCTGTAAAGAATGTTTGTGAGTTTATTTGAGCCAAACTGTCAACAATTACTAGAAAACAGTATCTGAAAGGATTGGAATAATGCTCCAGAGCATGGCAGTTTCTTCATCTATTTTTATACATTGCAATCAAAGGAGGGGATATAGGTGAATTTCGTGAAATTCATTGGTGATAGACTGGAGAAAGCAAGACGGGGAAACCTCTTGATTTGGATAAAAAGTAAAATGGAAGACATATTTAGGTGAGTGCAGGATAGCCAACAGTCAACAATTAACATGATAACAGTGAAGGAATTTGTGGTATCTGTCCTGGCACCCAGACACATTATGTTGTGCCCCAAAAGGGTCTGGAAAAAGGAAAGTTACAAGTTTTAAGGATATGTTATCATAGTTGCAAAGAGACAATAGGCTCAGTTAAGGTAAAAATTGACCTCATTAGGGAAAATAAAGGCCTAGGAAATGACTACCCACCATAACTGTTTTTAGTTAAAGTTTAATTTCAGATCATCCTTTGTGGTTACTTTAGGTCTTTAAGTTTGCAAGACTACCAAGCAGGCCTTCCCTGAGCTTGTCAGGTTAGCATATGGCCTTTTTGTTGTTGTTCACATTTGGAAATATTTAAATTATTATTTAAAAATTTTTATGCCCAATTCTCTCCTTCTGGGACTCCAATTTCATGTATTTTAGATGTTTAATAATGTTTTGGAAGTTATTGATATTCTCTTTACTTTTTTATCAATCTTTCTTCCTCTTCTTTTATATGGATAATTTTGATTGACTAACTTCAAGTTTACTAACCAATTCTTCTATTATTTCCAATCTGCCTTTGAGTGAATTTTTAATTTCTGATATTTTATTTTTAAATTATAGAATACCTAGGTAGTTTTTAAAATAGGTGTTATTCAGTGAGTTTCCCCAATTTTTCACTCAATTTGGCAATATTTTCTTCTAAGACCTTGAGCATATTTATAATGAATGCTTTACATTTTTTTCTGTTACTTGCATAATCTGAGTCATCAGGAAGTTCTTTTACACCGTTTTATTTTTTTCTGTTGATATAAATGAAAATTTTCCTGTTTCTCTGCAAGTCTCATATTCTTTTATTTCTGTAATGGACATTTTATATAATTTATTATGAGTCCGTGAATTCTGTTACATCCCTCTGAAGACTATTAATTGTAAATTACTTGATGATCAAATTAAACTTGTAAAGGTTTGCTTTTATGTTCTGTTAGCATGGGTCTCTTTCAATTTGTGTGTGTGTGTGATTTTCCTTTGTCTTAAGGTAAATACCTTAATATTGTGACATAATTTTAACCTGTAAGACATGACCTTTCTGGGGTTTCAGTAGTAAATCCAAGGTATTTTCAGTCTTCTAGCTCTTTTTTTTTCTCCTGGGTTCTTTAAAATACTCCCATATGGCCTGACTGGTTTGGCTCAGTGGATAGAGCATCAGCCTGCAGACTGAGGGGTCCTAGGTTTGATTCCGGTCAAGGGCATGTACCTTGGTTGTGGGCACAACCCCAGCAGGGGATGTGCTGGAGGCAGCTAATCGATGTTTTTCCCTCATCGATGTTTCTAACTCTCTATCTCTCTCTCTTCCTCTCTGTAAAAAAGCAATAAAATATATTTAAAAAATAAATAAAACAAATAACCCCATATATAACTCACTCAAAGATTTGGGGGAAGTGTAGATAAAAATTTAGGAACTCTCAATCGGTAGCTGCTTCTTTGTCGGAATTTCTCGCCTTAATTTCCAGCTGAATTGGCATCAGTGTACTCAATTATTTGAGTCGCCAACCAAGGTGTCTGCTTGATTTCTAGCTGCCCAACAGTTTATGTTCTTGGCAGTATTTTCAGGGTAAAAGCTGCATAAACATGTATCTCATAATTATTTCAATGTGGATTAGGTCATTACAAATTTCTTCACTACTACTAAATCTGGAAAGTCAACAAACTTTTACTATTTAAAGGGACAGCAGTGGTAGCTTTGTCTTTGCCACTCATTCTTAGTCCAAATACTTAAAGTCTTAGATTAAAAGGTTGTAATGTTCATAGATACAGAGGCAGTAAAGCAATAAACAGACTGTCAAATTACAGCAGAAAGATTAAGGAGAGGTGGGGTAGATAAGAGATCAACCAAAGGTCTTGTATGCATGCATATAAGCATAACCAATGAACACAAGACACTGGGAGGTTGGGGTATGCCTCGGGGGAGGGCAAAGGGAAGATATGTATACATGTAACACAATAAAAAAATTTAAAAAAATAAAAGGTTGTAATGTCATCTGCTTCTCAGTAAATCAGGTTCTTATTGTAACTTTAAATCCAATTCTATTAGCCAAACTTAATAACTAAAGGCTCTTTTAAATTATTTCTGCCTGACCTTTTCTGAATTTTCTATGCCTGAGCCTGTTGTAGTATAGTATCATACCTACTCACATCTAGAATCTGATTGATGAGCCATCTGCTAAGTAAGCCAAAAATACTAATAAAATGTGACCTTAATGAGCAATTTGAGTACAAGTTACAATGCAGCAGAATACTCTGCCAATTAGTCAGGGGATTCAAAAGGCAGTGCAACTTATGCTTTTGGAATTTTATTGTTTAGCAAAAAAGAAAAAAAATGTTGTCTAGTTCTTATTAAGGGAAACATAACTTATTTCTCTGACCACATTTATTTTAATACTGTTCTTGTGGTCTTCAAAGGCGGAACAATTGCCTCTGTCTTTATTTGACTGTTGTCATCTAATTTATCCCCATGTTCCACTCCTGTAACTCTTTATATCTACCACTGTTTTGACATTTTCAAATAAAAAGAAATTTGAAGGGCATGTATACCCTGATACAAACATAGAAACTTTCTTCCAAAAAAGTACCATGTAATAATAGTAATAGTACCAGCATCATTACTTTCTCCAAAGCTTAGTGACACACTTAGAGTGGATTGATTACCACTGAGTCAAGGAAAACTACATGCCTAGAAAAATCAGATGGGGCTGTTGGGACAGAATAGCAAGAATCAAATCTAAAAACTAACATTATATGAAAGGGTGTTTATTTTCTTCCAATAATACCCTCAAATTAGGGGTATTTAATGTTTCTCTTGAGAAGACATTTAAGAAAAATAAATCAATGTCTTTGAAATAAAAAATAGGCAAGGACCCTATGTGTTTGATTCTATTATACTAATTTATGTATCTTTCTCTCCCATTCAATTATAAATGCTTTGACAATATAGTTTTATCATTTTTGTATTCTCATATTCTCTTGGCACAGAACTTTGCATGTAATTGGTTCTTAATGCAATTAAAATTTAGACCATTTAATATTAATAAATTCTAGACCTAAATTTAATACTATTTTTATTTGAAAAAAGTATAACCCATTCTTCTGAAGAATAAGAAATCCCTTTTCCTATTCCCCAACCATTCAATCTTAATAGCTGAGAAGTTTCTCTGCAGTATCTGATTTGGAGGAACCAGTGAAATTCCTTCAGACATATTAGATTTTCCAACTATCTGTGCCTTGTCTTCTAAATTTGGAAACAAACAAACAAAAATAATGTATTGTTTTATGTCATAATGTATGAGTCCTACATGTAGAATAAATGCACATATATAAATTATGCCTTATCACCTTAGGCAAGGAAAAATTTTTAAATTATTAAAAGCTATAAATAATGGTATGAAGAAGTATTAGTGTCTGAAAAGATTAGAGATCAGTATAATGTACTGCATAGAAACAAGATAATCCAAATTTAACTAACAAATGATAATGTGCTTCTCTGAACAGTGTGCAAAAGAGGTTGTTTTTAAGTGGTTTAATAACCAGCATTTCTTATTCCACAGATGTTTATAATCCTAGTATCCACTTATATATTGCATAAATTTATGAAAAAATAAATTCATAGATTTAATAAATCCTTTTATTTATTAAACAAAAGAGGACTTTTTTTCTATAAACAATTAACTGCTTGAATGTAGCCAGATTATCAACACTGAACTGAATCCTATGCCAATGCTCTCAGGACAACTGATGTAGATGATGGCAGGGAGGATCAGCTCAATATAGAAAAAAAGTCCTCTTTTGTTTACAAATAGGTCAGAGCAGTAAAATGGCAAGAAGTAAATTGTTCAAAGTTTAAATGTTATATAATTCATACATAGGAAGTTTATTTATGTACGTGTGTAAATTACAAGCTCTACTGTTTATCTGCATTTAAAATGGCTAGAACGCAAAAAAAAAACAAGACTTGCTAGTTTATCTTTCCACTTCTTTGGTAACACCATTGGTTTGTGGCTAAATCTGATATTTGAATAGCCTACATAAATGTACAGATTCCTTGGCATTTTCTAGAATACTCAAAAAATGCTGCCCCATCTTTGCTTTTTCCACTGTTGGCTAATCTATCTGCTGCTAATATTTACCAGTAGTCCACAAGCAAGCTTGATTATTTAAGATATTTTTCCTAGGTTCTTTGTTTTGTATCTTAAATCCTTATTCATTCTATCCCATCTTCACTTGGCATGTATTTCATCTGTTACTGTGTGTGTGTATATGTGTGTGTGTGTATCAGTCTTGTTTCTAGATACAAACCAAGAAGACATTTGAGAGGCAAAAAATATTCCCCTGACTGAATTAACTGTAATTCAAGACATTAAACACCCCCGCTAAAATACAGATGCTTCCTGGGGACCACCTACTAAAGAAAGGTAGCTCCTATTTCAGTTTTATATTGAGCTGATCCTCCCTGCCATCATCTACATCAGTTGTCCTGAGAGCATTGGCATAGGATTCAGTTCAGTGTTGATAATCTGGCTACATTCAAGCAGTTAATTGTTGCTATTTAACTTTGGATATGACTCATAGGTGCTGTTGATTTAAAAAAAAAAAAGTACACACATTTAAACAGCCATATATTTCATCTTCCAAAGGGAATGTGTAAATGATGATAAAACTACTGATTTATAATCCTTGATAATTGTTCTGATGCTATATATAAATTATATGGATGTGTGTTGGGGGGAGGACTAATACTGCATAACACTTTTGGGTTAAAAAATTATCCACAACAGGATGGAGTATTTACAAATGTAACATAATGCAGTATTCAAAGCTGAAATCTTTTTCTGTCCAAATTTGCATTCAATAAAGTTCAATGTATAAAATTCCCTGTATAAGAATCTGTTGCTTTATTACCAAATGCTGGATTTCTAGCATTAAATCCAGGGATTAAATAGGACTCAAAGGCATATTCAAATTGTGTCCCTATAAATCTCTAACAGTTAGAAGAGGAAAATATAATTTGATTATCTGGGCAAGTCACTATTATGCCCTCTTTTTAGACCTCCCTGGTCTTCTTTTTACATTGCCCAGACTCTACACAATGATTGAACATTGTCCAAGCTGTGCTGCTGTTCAAAACCAGACTCACATTGTGCTTGTGCAATTGGAATGAGAAAATGTATGGGAACACAGCTTTTCTATTCATGACTCTTCACTCAACATTGGGAGGTTTGAGATGTGAGGCAGCCAAAACAGTCTGTCAATTATAGTTTTTTCTTCAATTCTGAAGTAAATCTTGAAATAAATCTTTACTTCTTGACATTTGTTATAATGAAACAAGATGTTTGCAAGATGCACAATAGCAAGGAACAACATCCTCTTCCACTGTGGCTAGTACAAGAAGCAGCCAATTAGAAACAATGATTTACAATGACTATCTTGTGTTAATCTGGTTTAATTCAAGAAGTGCTCAGAGGTTTGATCATTTTTTTGTTTGTTTAAAAACTATAAATGGAGAAAGCAAGATGGCTGCCAACAGGAAGGCAGACTGCAAGATAGTGTGTGAGTGAGAAAACAAAGGGAGAGTGTGTGGTCCCACAGGAAGTGTTTGTTGATGAGTTGAGGGAGACCTATACTCCAGGAGACTGTGGGGGACTGCTGGACAGGGCTCCCCTGACCAGGCAGCCCCCTCTGCTGCTGAGTTCCCTCTCAGAGCAACCAGCTCAGCCATCTTGAATGGGAAAGTGGATGTTGTCGGAAACCTGAAAAGCTCGGGAATCTACAACTAAGACACCCACTGAACAGCTGAAAACCCAGAGAACACTGGTCCCCAATTGGAGCAAACACGTGGATTCAGAGGAACTCTACATTCCACCACGGAAAGGTCAGATTTTGCCTGGGATAAGGAGAGAATTATATAATCAGACACCCAGAGAAGAGATACCATGGGGAGACAAAGAGCAGCCCACTTATGAAAGAAAAGTAGGCATCAGCAGAAAAGGACATAAATGGAATAGAGGTAAGCAATATTTCAGAGAAAGAATTCAGAAAAATGGTCATAAGGAGACTGAAAAGAATGGAAGACAAATTCAACAATGTGTGTAATAACCAAGAGGAAATGAAGAAGAAATGAAAAATGACATTGCTGTTGTAAAGAACCCAATAGAAAGCATCAAGAGTAGACTAGAAGAAGCAGAGGAATAGATCAGTGAACTACAAGACAAGGTAGAAAAAAATACCACAGTAGAGCAGCTTCTAGAAAATAAATTAAAAAGCAGGAGAGCCTAAAGAAGTGGCCGACAAACTAATTAGTCAATAGAGTGGCAAAAAAGTGACCTAAGGAAACTTTCAGACATGAAACAAAACAATATCCTCATAATAGGGGTCCCAAAAGAAGAGGAAACTCAGCAAGGAGTAGAAAACCTGTTTGAAAAAACATGACAAAAAACTTCCCTGATATAGGGAAGAAAAAACTCACACAAATCCAAGAAGCTCACACAGTCCCAAGCAAAATGAACCTCAAAAAACCAATGCTAAGGCACGCTATAATTAAATTGGCAAACACCAACAACAAAGTAAGAATATTAAAAGTGGCCAGAGAAAGACAGAAAGTTACCTACAAAGGAACCCTCATCAAACTAGCTACTGATTTCTCAACAGAAACTCATTAGGCCTGAAGGGAATGGAATGAAATATACAAAGTCATGCAAAGGAAGGGTCTGAATCCAAGAATACTGTGCAGAGCAAGACTATCAATCAAACTTAAATCTGAAATCAAGAGCTTTGCTAACAAAAAGGGACTAAAAGAATTTATTACCACCAAACCAGCAATGACAGAAATACTGAAGGGTCTGCTGAAAAAAAAAAAAAAGAAAAAAAAAGAAATAGAGAGCGAAGAAGGAACACAGGGGTGAAGAAAAAATGGGTGACAAATAAGCACCTTTCATTAATAACTTGAAATGTAAATGAATTCAATACCCCAATCATAAGACATAGGGTAACAGATAGGATAAGAAAACACAACCGGATTAGAAAAATGGCTGCGGAGTAGACGGACGCGTCTGGAGCTTTGTCGCTGGGCAGAGGGAGAGAGAGCGGCTGAGAGTTGCATTGGGAGTGTTTGTTGGCAAGCTAGGAGTCAGTTGTCCTCCAGGGGAAGGCGGGGAACTGCTGGAGGGGGCTCTCCCGGCCAGGCAGCCCCACTGCCACGGGGTTTTTGTCCACCGGAGCCACCAGCGCGAACGCGGAGCCCGAGCCATCTTGCAGTGGGAGGTGGATGTCTGCGGCGCTCTGAAGCCTTCGGCTGGGCACCCATCGAGCAGCCAGGAACCCGGGGACCCAGAACTCTGCTCTCCAATAGGCACAGACACGCGGCGGAATCAGAGATCCACACAGCACACGGAAAGGTCAGATTGTGCCTGACTTAAGGGGGAGGTGGATGTCTGCCGAGGTCTGAAAGCTGCGGCTGACGGAGGCACCCAAAGAGCAGCCAGGACCCGGAGCGTGGCTTCCCAGGCAGCACAGACACGCAGACTGAGGATTCAGAGATCCACACTGTGCACGCGAGCGCGGAAGGGTAAGATTTCGCCTGGGCCAGGGTGCGGTCTCCTACCCCCGCAGGGCAGAGATGCACACACTGTGGGAGCCGGGCTGCAGGAAAGCTAACTCTGGAGAGGTCCGCAGAGGTGGTCAGGGCGTGATCCCTGAGTGTGAAGGCAGACCCTCTGAGCTGTTGACAAAGGAAAGCTCTGGAAAACGACTCTCTCTTTTTTTCTTTTTCTCTGGGGCAGAGGGACAACCTGGGAGTTATTGCAGTGTCCAGGCTGCAAAACCCCCACAAACTGGTTTTGGGAACCACAGAGTAGCAGGATCGGAGCACAGCCTAGAGAGGTCCTGTGCTTTGTCTCAGAGATCAATTCCGAAACACTGCCACCCAATGGATGACACACAAATTGACTCTCGCATAACCACAAGACAATAAAGAGATTAAAACACCAAGAGGGGAACACAGGGAACTGCAATACCTCCCCTACTGGGAAACAGGAGTGCCAAGCAGAATAATAGTGAAAGTGAAGGATCATTCTATTTTTCTTCTCTTTTTTTTCCTTTTTTCTTTTTCCTTTTTCTTAATTTTTAATTCTTTATTTATCATTTTCATATATTTTAATTAAAAGAATATTTTTTTTCTTTCTGCCTCAATTGATTTTACCTTTAGAATTATTACATTTTTGTTTTAAACTAGTATTATTAATTACTACTAGTACTTTACCGTTTTTGGAAAAAAAAAGTGTCATTTTGTTTTCTCTTTATTTTATTTCGGGATTAGAGTTCTACATTCTGTTTTCATCTTCCCTTTAGCATAATTTTACTCCAACTCAACTCCACCTTTATGCCAACACTTTCCTCCTAACTTTCCCCCTTTTGCCGTCTTGTTTCTCTTTCCCTTTTCCAACTTTAGATTCTCCCTATTTTTCTCTTTACCTGGTTAAAATTTCACCCATTTATATATCTAATTTCAAATACCCTACTACAAGTCCACACAAACCTCTCCCCTCTTGTCTTCACTAGCCAAAAAGATGTTTTTTCTCTATGTCCTTTTGTTGCTATTTGCATGAAAAGTGATTATATCGATATTTTGAAAATTTTTTTGAGAGATTGTTTTAGTTTATTCTACTTGTTTTATTTTGCTTTTACTTGCTTTGTTTTATACCTCTCTTTAACCTCATCTCCCTCGATACCAGTTGCTATTTGCAATTTGCATCAATCTCTAGGTACTGGTTGCTGGCCTTTATTGGGATTAGTGACTGTTCTATTGAAGTTGTCTCCTGACATCTATATTTTGTTCCTCTTTTCTCTCTTATACACTTTCTTTTCTCTCTGACTTTTTTCTCTTCCTCTTTCCTTCTCCTTTTTCTCCTTTTTATTTTCTTATTTTATTTTATTTTATTGTTCTTTTATTTATCTTTTTTTTTCTCACTCTCCCAATTTGATTTTGGCACTTCTTTCTTTTATTTCTTCCTCATTTTCCTCTTCCTCTTTCTCTATTTACCCCTAATTTGTCCTTCATTGGTGGTCACCTTATTTGTGATTATTAACATCTGGAATACATTTCTACTCAGTGCCTTTCGTGCTGTACCTGGTCGTGTTGTAGTTTGTGCCTTTCAATCAACGTAGGAGAGAGCTCTACATAACCAGACACCCAGAGAAGAAAGACCATGGGCAGAAAAAGAAACAGCCCACAAAAGACAGAAAGGCAGGTTTCACCAGAAAAGGAAGTAAACGAAATAGAACCACAAATAAGCCTACCAGAGAAAGAGTTCAGAGAAATTATCATAATGTGGTGGAAAAGAATGGAAGACAAATTTGACAATATGTGTAAGAGCCAAGAGGTAATGAATAAGAACCTAGAGGAGGTGAAGAAGCATGAAGAAGAAATGCAGAAGAAACTAGAGGAGGTGCAGAATAAACAAGAAGAAATGATTAATGACATCACTGCTATAAAGACCTCAATAGAAAGCATCAAAAGTAGACTAGAAGAAGCACAGGACTGCATCAGTGAGCTAGAAGACACGGTAGGAAAAAATACCCAAGTACAGAAGCTTCTAGAAAAAAAGTTAAAAAGCAAGAGGAGTGTCTAAGAGAACTTTGGGATAACATGAAACAAAATAACATCCGCATAATTGGGGTTCCAGAAAGAGTGGACACTGAACAAGGATTAGAGAACGTGTTTGAAGAAATAATGACAGAAAATTTCCCCAATATAGAAAAGAAAAAACCCACACAAATCCAAGAAGCTCACAGAATCCCAAGAAAATGAACCCCAACGAACCGACACCGAGGCACATTATAATTAAATTGGCAAACACCGACGACAAAGTCAGAATCTTAAAAGCAGCCAGAGAGAAACAGAAAATTACCTACAAAGGAACCCCTATAAGACTAGCTACTGACTTCTCAACAGAAACTCATCAGGCCAGAAGAGAATGGAATGAAATATACAAAGTCATGCAAAGGAAGGGTCTGAATCCAAGAACACTGTACCCTGCAAGACTCTCAATCAAAATTGAAGGTGAAATCAAAAGCTTCACAGACAAAAAAGGACTAAGGGAATATATTACCACCAAACCAGCAATGCAAGAAATGTTAAAAGGTCTGCTGTAATAAAAAGAAAGAGGAAGTGAAGAAGGAACTCGGGGGTAAGGACTAAAAATGGCAACAGATAAGTACTTATCAATAATAACTTTAAATGTAAAGGGATTAAATGCTCCAATCAAAAGACATAGGGTAACCGATTGGATAAGAAAACATGATCCATATATCTGCTGTCTGCAAGAAACCCACCTTAGGAAAAGAGACGCACACAGATTGAGGGTGAAGGAATGGAACATGGTATTTCAGGCAAATGGAAATGAAAAAAAAGCTGGGGTTGCAATACTTATATCTGACAAATTAGATCTCAAAGTGAAGGACATAACAAGAGATAAAGAAGGCCACTTCATAATACTAAAGGGAACAATCCAACAAGAAGAAATAACTCTGGTAAACATATATGCACCCAATATAGGAGCATCTAAATACATAAAAAAACTCTTGGAGGATATTAAGGGAGAGATTGACAGCAATTCAATCATAGTAGGAGACTTTAATACCCCACTGTCACCATTAGACAAATCCTCTAAACAAAAAATCAACAAAGAAACATCAATCCTAAATGACTCACTAGACCAGATGGAATTAATTAACATCTTCAGAATATTTCACCCCAAAGCCACAGAATATACATTCTTCTCCACTGCACATGGGTCATTTTCAAAGATAGATCATACGTTGGGTCATAAGAAAAGTCTCTTCAAATTTAAGAAGATAGAAATCATATCAAGCATTTTCTCAGACCACAGTGGCATAAAACTGGAAATCAACTATAATAAAAACAATAGAAAGAAATCAAACACATGGAGACTAAACAGCATGCTTTTAAACAACGACTGGGTAACCAGAGAAATCAAGGAAGAAATAAAAAAAACATCATGGCAACAAATGACAATGACAACACAACAATACAAAATTTATGGGACACAGTGAAAGCAGTCTTGAGAGGGAAGTTCATAGCCCTACAAGCCTACTGCATAAAAACAGGAAACAATGGTAATAAATCACCTAAACCTACAACTCAAAGAGCTAGAACGTGAGCAACAAGAAAAGCCCAGTGTACTCAGAAGGAAGGAAATAGTAAAGATCAGAGCGGAGATAAACAACTTGGAGACCAAAGAAACAATTCAAAAGATCAACAAAACAAAGAGCTGGTTCTTTGAAAGGATAAACAGGATGGATGGACCCCTAGCCAGGCTCACACAGAAGCAAAGAGAGAAGACCCAAATAAACAAAATCAGAAATGAAAGAGGAGAAATAACAACAGACCCTGTGGAAATACAAAGGATGGTTAAAAAATACTATGAACAACTCTATTCCAACAAATTGGACAACCTGCAAGAAATGGACATTTACCTAAATATATATAACCTCCCAAACTCAATGAGGAGGAAGCCAAACATCTCAGTAGTCCAATAACTATGGAAGAAATTGAAGCAGTAATCAAAAAGCTTCCAGCAAATAAAAGCACGGGACCAGATGGCTACAGAGGAGAGTTTTACCAAACATTCAAGGTAGAATTAAAACCTATCCTCCTCAGACTATTCAAAAACATTCAAGAAGGAGGAATACTACCAAACACCTTCTATGAAGCCAGCATCACCCTAATACCAAAACCAGATAAAGACAACACAATGAAAGAGAATTGTAGGCCAATATCTCTCATGAACATAGATGACAAAATCCTCAACAAAATTCTAGCAAACCGGATCCAGCAGTACATCAGAAAGATCATACACCATGACCAAGCAGGATTCATCCCAGGAATGCAGGGATGGTTCAATATCCGCAAATCAATAAATGTGATACATCACATAAACAAATTGAGAGATAAAAATCACATAGTCATATCAATTGATGCAGAAAAAGCATTTGACAAAATCCAACATCCTTTCTTGATAAAAACTCTTAGCAAAGTGGGAATAGAAGGATCATACCTCAACATCATAAAAGCCATATATGATAAACCCACAGCTAACATCATACTCAATGGACAAAAACTAAAACCATTTCCCCTAAGAACAGGAACAAGACAGGGATGCCGACTCTCACCTCTCCTGTTCGGCATAGTACTGGAAGTATTAGCCATTGCAATTAGACAACAAGAAGAAATAAAAGGCATCCAAATTGGAAAATAAGAAATAAAGCTGTCCTTATTTGCAGATGACATGATATTGTACATAAAAAACCCAAAGGATTCCTTTCCAAAACAACTTGACTTAATTAATGAATTTGGCAATGTAGCAGGATACAAAATTAATGCTAAGAAGTCTGTGGCATTTCTATACACTAACAGTGAAATTATAGAAAGAGAAGCTAAAAAACATTCCCATTTACCTTCGCACCAAAAAAACTAAGATACCAAGGAATAAACCTAACTAAAGAGGTAAAAGACCTATATGCAGAAAACTACAGGACACTGAAAAAAGAGATAGAGGAAGATGTTAACAGATGGAAGAGCATACCATGCTCATGGATTGGGAGAACCAACATCATTAAAATGTCCATTCTACCCAAAGCAATCTACAGATTCAACGCATTAACCATTAAAATACCAACGACATATTTCACTGACCTACAAAGAATTCTTCATAGATTCATCTGGAACAAAAAAAGACCACGGATAGCTACAGCAATTCTGAGAAAAAAGAATAAAGTAGGTGGGATCTCAATACCAGACTTCAAGCTAAAAGTACAAAGTAACTGTTCTCAAAACAGCCTGGTACTGGCACAAGAACAGACATATAGACCAATGGAATAGAATAGAGAACCCAGATATCCACCCAAACCACTATGCTCAATTAATATTTGACAAAGGAGGCATGAACATTCAATGGAGCCAAGATAGCCTCTTCAATAAATGGTGTTGTAAAAATTGGACAGATACCTGCAAACAATTGAAACTGGACCACCAACTTACACCAAATACAAAAATAAACTCAAAATGGATACAGGACTTAAACATTAGAAGGGAAACCATAAAAATACTAGAGGAATCCACAGGCAGCACAATCTCAGATATATGCCGAAAGAACTTCTTCAATGATACTGCTCCAAAGGCAATGGAAGCTAAAGAAAAAATAAACAAATGGGACTACATCAAAATAAAAAGCTTTTGCACAGCAAAAGAAACCATCAACAAAACAACAAGAAAGATCAATGCATGGGAGAACATATTTGCAAATGCTATCACTGATAAAGGTTTAATCTCCAAAATCTACAACCAACTTATACAACTTAATAAAAGGAAGATGAAGGATCCAATAAAAAAATGGGCAACGGACCTAAATGGAACCTTTTCAAAAGACGACAGAAGGAAAGCCAAGAGACACATGAAAACATGTTCAAAGTCATTAATCATCCGAGAGATGCAAATCAAAACGACAATGCGATACCATCTTACACCTGTCAGAATAGCAATCATCAACAAATCAACAAACGACAAGTGTTGGCGAGGATGCAGAGAAAAAGGAACCCTTGTGCACTGTTGGTGGGAATGCAGACTGGTGCAGCCACTGTGGAGAACAGTATGGAGTTTCCGCAAAAAACTAAAAATGGATCTCCCATTTGACCCTGTAATCCCACTCTTAGGAATTTATCCTAAGAAATTACAAACACCAATCAGAAAGGATGTATGCACCCCTATGTTCATAGCAGCACAATTTACAATAGCCACAATTTGGAAACAGCTTAGGTGCCCGTCAGCAGATGAGTGGATCCGAAAACTGTGGTACATCTACACAATGGAATTCTATGCTGCCATTAAAAAGAAGGAATTCTTACCATTTGCAGCAACCTGGTTGGAACTGGAGAGCCTTATGCTTAGTGAAATAAGCCAGTCAATGAAGGAGAAGCATCACATGATCGCACTCATTGGGGGATAATAAAGAACATTATAAACTGATGAACAAAAGGATAGATACAGAGACAGTAAAGCTTCAAACAGACTGTGAAATTATAGCAGGAAGATTAAAGTTAGGTGAGGTAGATAAGAGATCAATCAAAGGACTTGTATCTATGCATATAATCATAACCAATGAATATAGACACTGGGTGGTTGGGGTATGCCTGGGAGGGAGGTGGGGCAATGGGGAGATATGTATAAAAAATTAATTAAAAAAAAAGAAAACATAACCCGTATATCTTCTGTCTGCAAGAAACTAACCTCAGAATAAACGATGCACACAGCCTGATGGTGAAGGGATGAAAAAGAAGTTTTTCAGGTGAATGAAAATAACAATAAAAAATCTGGGGTGTCAATACTTACATATCACAATGTAGATCTCAAAGTCAAGGATATAACAAGAGATAGGTAAGGCCACTTCATAATACTAAAGGGAGCAATCCAAAAAAAAATAAATAACTCTGGTAAACATATACGCACCCAATACAGGACCACCCAAATACAGAAAAAAAAAACTACTGGAGGATATCAAGGGAGAGACTGACAGCAATACAATCATAGTAGGAGACTTTAATACCCCATTATCATCATTGGACAAATCCTTTAAACAAAAACACAGCAAATAAACATCAATTCTAAATGACTCACTAGACCAGATGGAATTAATTGACATCTTCACAACATTACACCCCAAAGCCACAGAGTATACATTCTTCTCAAGTGCAATGGTTCATTTTCAAAGATAGACCATATGTTGGGTCATAGGCAAACTCTCTTCAAATTCAAGAAGAAAGAAATCATATCAAGCATTTTCTCAGATCACAGTGTATAAAATTGGAAATAAACTACAATAAAAACAATAAAAATAAATCAAACACATAGAGACTTCATAGCATGCTATTAAACAATGACTGTGTTACCAAAGAGATTGAAGAAGAAATAAAGAAACATCATTGCAACAAATGACAATGAAAACTCAAAAATCCAAAAATCTATTGGACACAATAAATGCATTCATCTTTTTTTAAAAATATATTTTATTGATTTTTTTTTTTACAGAGAGGAAGGGAGAGGGATAGAAAGTCAGAAACATTGATGAGAGAGAGACATCGATCAGTGGCCTCCTGCATGCCCCACACTGGAGATGTGCCTGTAACCAAGGTACATGCCCTCGACTGGAATCGAACCTGGGACCCTTCATTCCGCAGGCCGACGCTCTATACACTGAGCCAAACCAGTCTCGGCAAATGCAGTCATCTTGAGAGGGAAGTTCATAGCGCTACAAGCATACTGCAAAAATAAAAAAAAATAAAAAACAAGGGTAATAAATTACCTAACCCTACAACTCAAAGAGTTAGAAAGAGAGCAACAAGAAAAGTTCAGTGTAAGCAGAAGGAAGGAAACAATAAAGATCAGAGTGGAGAGAAAGGACATAGAGACCACAAAAATAAATAAATAAATACAAAAGATCAACAAAAGCAAGAGCTGGTTTTTTGAAGGGATAAACAAGATCAATGAACTTCTAGCCAGGCTCATTAAGAAGAAAAGAGAGAGGACTTAAATAAACAAAATAAGAAATGAAAGAGGTTAAATAACAACAGGCCACACCAAAATACAAAGGATTGTTAAAAATTACTATGGACAACTCTATTCCAGCAAACTGGACAACCTGGAGGAAATGAACATATTCCTAGAAAAATACAACCTTCCAAAACTCAATCAGGAAGAATCTAAACATCTCAATAGTACAATAACTATGGAAGAAATTGAAGCAGTCATCAAAAACTTGCAGCAAACAAAAGACCAGGGCCAAATGGCTTCACAGGAGAGTTTTACCAAACATTAAAGGAAGAACTAAAAACTATCCTCCTCAGTATGTTCCAAAAAATTCAAGAGGAAGGAATACTTCCAAGCTGTTTCTACAAAGCACGCATCACCCTAATACCAAAACCAGATAAAAATAAAACAATGAAAGAGAATTACAGGCAATATCCCTCATGACCATAGATGCCCAAATCCTCAACAAAATTCTTGCAAATCGAATCCAGCAGTACATCAGAAAAATCATGCACCATGACCAAGTAGTATTCATCCCAGGAATGAAAGGATGGTACAATATTTGCAAATCAATAAACATGATACATCACATAAACAAATTGAGAGATAAGAATCACATAGTCATATAAATTGATGCAGAAAAAGCATTTGATAAAATCCAACACCCTTTCTTGATACAAACTTCCAACAAGATGGAAATAGAAATATCATACCTCAACATAATAAAAGCCATATATGATAAAACCACAGCCAACATCATACTCAATGGGACAAGCCTTAAACCATTTCCCCTAAAAACAGGAATAAGTGATGCCCACTCTCACCACTCCTGTTCGATATAGTACTGGAAGTACTAGCCATTGCAATTACGCAACAAGAAGAAATATAAGGCATCCAAATTGGAAAAAAAAGAAGTAAAGCTGTCCTTGTTTGTAGATGACATGATACTGTACATAAAAAGACTGAAAGACTCCATAAAAATATATTAGACAATAAATGAATTCAGCAATGTAACAGGACAAAAAATTAATGCCAAGAAATCTATGGCATTTCTATACACCAACAGTGAACTTACAGAAAGAGAGACTAAAAAAGCAATCCCATTTACCATTGCACCAAAAACCTTAAGATACCTAGTCATAAACTTGACTTAGGAGGTAAAAGACCTATACACAGAAACCTACAGGACACTGAAAAAACAGATAGACGAAGACATAAACAGATGGAAGAGTATACCATGCTCATGGATTGGGAGAATCAACATCATTAAAATGTCCATACTACCCAAAGCAGTCTATATATTCAATGCACTACCCATTAAAATACCAATGACATATTTCACAGACCTAAAAAGAACTCTCCAAAGATTCATCTGGAACAAAAAAAGACCCGAATAGCCATAGCAATTCTGAAAAAGAAGAACAAAGTAAGTGGGATCTCAATACCAGATATCAAGCTGTATTACAAAGCCACTGTTCTCAAAACAGCCTGGTATTGGCACAAGAACAGACATATAGACCAATGGAATTGAATAGAAAATCCAGATATTGATCCAAACCACTATGCTCAATTAATATTTGATAAAGAAGGCATGGATATACAATGGAGTCAAGACAATCTCTTCAATAAATAGTGTTGGGAAAATTGGACAGATACATGCAAAAACATGCAACTAGACCACCAACTTACACCATACACAAAAATAAACTCAAAATGGATATAGGACTTAAATAAGATGGGAAACCATAAAAATACTAGAGCAATCCACAGGCAGAGAAATCTCAGACATATGCTGAAGCAATTTCTTCACTGATACCGCTTGCTCTTAGAGCAATGGAAACTAAAGTGAAAATAAACAAATGGGACTACATCAAAATAAAAAGTGTTTTCACAGCAAAAGACGCCATCAATAAAACAAGAGAACCCAGTGTATGAGGGAACATCTTTGCAAATGTTATCACTGATAAAGTTTTAATCTCCAACATCTACAGCAAACTTATACAACTTAATAAATGAAGATAAATGATCCAATAAATAAAGTGGGCAATGGACCTAAATAGAACCTTTTCAAAAGAAGACAGAAGGAAGGCCAAGAGACACATGAAAACATGCTCAAAGTCACTAGTTATCCCAGAGATGCAAATCAAAATGACAATGCAGTACCATCTCACACCTGTCAGAATGGCTATCATCAACAAATCCACAAACGACAAGTGCTGGCGAAGATATGGAGAATAAGGAAACCTGATGAGCTACTGGTGGGAATGCAGACTGGGGCAGCCAGTGTAGAAACAGTATGGAGTTCCCTCAAAAACTAAAAATGGAACTTCCATTTGACCCAGTAATCCCACTTCTAGGAATATATCTCAAGAAACTAGATACACCTATCAGAAAGGATATATGCACCTCTATGTTCATAGAAGCACAATTCACCATAGCTAAGATTTGGAAACAGCCCATCTGCCAATCAGCAGATAAATGGATTAGAAAGCTGTCTCCATCTACACAATGAAATACTATGCTGCTTTAAAAAAAAAGGGGGGGGGGAATTCTTATCATTGGCAACAGCATGGATGGACCTGGAGAGCATTATGTTAAGTGAAATAAGCCAGGCAATGAAAAAAGAATACCACATGGTCTCAAACATTTATAGAAATTAAAGAATATTATAACCTGATAAACAAAAATATAAATACAGAGACAGTAAAGCACCGAGCAGACTGACAAATTATGTTGGGAAGCAGCTGGGGAGGGGGGAAAAGAGATCAATCAAAGCACTTGTATGCATGCATATAAGCACAACAAATGGACACCAGATACTGGGGGTGTGGGATGAGGACATGTGTCAGGGCATAGAGGAGGCTGGGGGAAGGTCGATGGGGGAAGAAAAAAGAGATACAGTGGTACCTTCAGATACGAGTGCCCTAAAATACGAGATTTTTGAGATATGAGCCATTGAGTGAGTGAATTTTTGCTTTGAAATACGAGGAACTTTTGAGATAAGAGTAATCATGTGGATCGGCCGGCTGCACATGACCCACCAGTTTACTGCGACTTGAGCGTCTCATAGTTTCCCATGCCTTAGTCAGTGTGCTTGTGTACCTCGTTGTCTATAGAAGCATCTTTTGTGCATTTACATACTTTATCACATTTCTTTTTATAACCATGGGTCCGAAGAAAGCAAGTGGAAAGGTCAGTGCTCAGAAGAGGATGATGTCTATTGAATTAAAGCGTGAAATCGTAGAAAAATATGAGCAAGGTGTGCGAGTGGCTGACTTGGCGAGGCAATACGGGCGTAGTACTTCAAAGATATGCACTGTGCTTAAACAGAAGGAGACCATAAAGGGTATAACGCCAGCTAAGGGCGTTACAATAATTTCTAAGCTCCGTAGCTCTCTCCATGAAAAGATGGAGAATCTACTGATAGTGTGGGTGACGGAGAAGCAGCTTAAAGGAGATACATTAACACAGGGCATCACATGCTAGAAGGCGCAAGCGATTTACGGTGATTTGCTGGAGCAGACCCCGAACACTTCCATGGACGAAGCATTGAAAGACTCATTTAAAGCCAGTAGAGGCTGGTTTGATAACTTCAGGAAAAGGTCTGGCATTCACTCCATCTTCAGGCATGGTGAGGCACCAAGTTCAGATGTGAAGGCAGCTGAGGATTACCTCAAAACTTTTTCTGAACTGATAGAAGCCAAAGGATATATCCCCCAGCAAGTCTTCAACTGTGACGAGACAGGGCTTTTCTGGAAGAAGATGCCAAATAGGACTTATATAACGGCAGAGGAGAAGGTGATGCCAGGCCACAAATCCATGAAGGATAGGCTAACTCTCGCACTGTGCGCCAATGCGAGTGGTGACTGCAAGATCAAGCCTCTGCTCATATACCATTTGGAAAATCCCAGAGTCTTTAAGTCACATAAGATTTTAAAAGATAAACTGTAAGTTATGTGGAGGGCAAACCCAAAGGCATGGGTTACCAGGCAGTTCTTTGTGGAGTGGGTAGAACTGGTTTTCAGCCCTTCTGTTAAGAAATATTTACAGGAAAACAACCTAACCATGCAAGCCCTCCTCATCCTCAACAATGCTCCTGCTCACCCAATGAACCTGGAAGATGAACTTCTCGAAGAGTTCAAGTTTATAAAGGTTGTCTACCTACCTCCCAACACCACTCCTATCCTGCAGCCCATGGATCAGGAGGTTATTTCTAATTTTAGAAAGCTGTACATCAAGCACCTGTTTCGGCGCTGCTTTGAAGTGATGGAGAACACGAACCTCACCCTTCGAGAGTTCTGGAAGAACCACTTTAACATTGTGATATGCCTCAGAATTATTGATCAGGCCTGGCTGGGTGTTACAAGGAGGACTTTGACCTCTGCATGGAAGAAGCTGTGGCCTGAGCCGGTAGCCAAAAGGACCTTCGAAGGATTCCAACCCGAGGTGCCAGTGGAGGGGGAGATAGTGTCTCTGGGAAAATCCATGGGGCTGGAGGTGGATGAGAGAGAAGTGAATGAACTCATCGAGGAGCACTCTCTGGAACTCACCACGGAGGAGTTACAAGAGTTTCAGTCTCAGCAACATGCGGAGGTGCTCCAAGGAATTGGTTTTGAGGAGGAGCCAGAGGAGGAGGAGATCTCTACAAGTGAGATAAAGGAGATCTTAGGAATGTGGGAGAGGGTGTCACAGTTCGTGGAAAAAAACACCCCTAAAAATTTGCTACTGGTCGTGCATTGGAGCTGTTCAATGAAACGTGCCTTACCCATTTCAGAAACATTCTGAAAGGGAGGAAGAGGCAAATCTCGTTGGACACGTTTTTTTTTTGTTTTGTTTTGTTTTAAATCGCCCGAAAATGCAAAGACCATTAGCAATTAAGTTCAGTGAAGATTAGTTAAGTTACATTCAGTTTAGGGATAAAGTGTAGCATTAAGTGTGTAAGGAGTAGGAGAATCCAAGATAGCAGTATAGGTAAACACCTATACTGCTGCCTCGCACAACCATTTCAAAACTACAGTTAAAAGACAGAACGGACATCATCCAGAACCACAGGAAAGCTGGCTGAGTGGAAGTTCTACAGCTAGAAGGAAAGAGAGGGGCTCACAGAAACCCAGAGGAGCTGCAAAAACTGAGGTATGGAGACACGTGCGCTGAGAGAGCGGGTGCCAGAGTACCTGGCTGGCTTTCTCTGGCGGGAGGGAAACGGAGACTCCCAACATCATTGAACCCCTTCTCTTACGACACTAAACCCCAGATCCAGCCGAAACTCACATGGTGTGAGTTTGGAATGTGAAAAGGGAGAGGTGCACGGAAATTTAGGGGAGTCGCAAAAGATCAGAGGCCTGGTGGCGGCGGGCACGGCACTGGGCAGAGGACAGATTGCTGATTGTGCCGCTGGCTTTCGCAAGTGGGCGGACGACAGACCCTCCCAACTGTGCCACTTCTGAGTCCAATAAGCCCCCGTTTTGGGCAAAACCCTGGAGACCTAGACTCGTGTGGTCCTGGTGTGCAGGGGAGCTGGAAAGGCAGCAGTCTAGAAGCACTGCTGGTGCACCGCTCCAGGGATTACCCAGTCACCTGAGACTCAGGGGCCATGGAGGGCTGGGCCGACTGGAAGGCAAGGTGGTACCTTAAGCCCTGAGAATCCACCCATCCCAAGCTCAACAGAGGCTTCTTCGGTTTTGCAAGTCTGGTATCATAAGGCTGAATCCAACACAGAAGTTTCTCCGGCATAGTGAAAATGCCGAGACAAGGGAAGGGATCACAGACAAAAGAAATGGAGAGAAAAAAACGACTGGATATAGAGTTCAAAACCACGCTTATAAGGTTTTTCAAGAATATGCTAGAAAAGTTGGATAAACTTAGCGAGAGCCAAGAGGAGATGGAAAAGGACCAAATAGAGATGCAAAAGAGCCAACTAGAGATGGTAAAGGTCCAACAAAAGATGAAAAAGGACCAACTAGAAATTAAACATACACTGACTGAAATAAAAAATATTATACAGAGTCCTAACAGCAGACTAGAGAAAGGCAAGAATCAAGTCAAAAATTTGAAATATAAAGAAGCAGAAAACACTCAACTGGAAAAGCAAGAAGAGAAAAGAGTCCAAAAATGTGAAAATAATGTAAGGAGACTCTGGGACAGCTTCAAATGTACCAACATCAGAATTGTGGGAGTGCCAGAAGAGAGAGAGCAAGATACTGAAAACCTATTTAAAGAAATAATGACTGAAAACTTCTCACATCTGGTGAAAGAAATAGACTTACACATCCAGGAAGTACACAGAACCCCAAATAAAAAGAATCCAAAGAGGACCACACCAAGACACATCATAATTAAAATACCAAGAGCAAAAGACAAAGAGAGAATATTAAAAGCAGCAAGAGAAAAACAGTTCATTACCTACAAGGGAGCACCCATACGACTGTCAGCTGATTTCTCAACAGAAACGATGCAGGCCAGACTGGAGTGGCAAGAAATAATACAACGTGATGAATAGCAAGAATGTACAACCAAGAATAATCTATCCAGCAAAGCTATCATTCAGAATTGAAGGGCAGATAAAGAGCTTCATAGAGAAGAAAAATCTAAAGGAGTTCATCAACTTCAAACCAGTATTATATGAAATGCTGAAAGGTACTCTTTAAGAAGAGGAAAAAGAAAAAGGTAAAAGCCAAAAAATTATGAACAACAAATACATATCTATCAACAAGTGAATCTAAAAATTAAGTAAATTTAAAATTTGATCAACAGAATAAACTGGTGAATATACTAGAATCAGGAGCACAGAAAGGGAGTGGACTGATAATTCTCAGGGGGAAAGGGGTGAGGGGTGTACAGGGAGAGACTGGACAAAAATCATACACCTATGGATGAGTCAACGGGAGGGAGGGAAGGGTGGGAGCTGGGTGGAGGGGTGCTAAGGAGGGGAAAAAAGAGAAACAAATGTAATAATCTGAATAATAAAGATTTCATTAAAAGAAAGCACACTGCTAAATATATTAGTAAAAGTAAAAAAAGAAATATTATTTAAATGATAGCTAACTTTCAAATTGTTCATCTCAGGTAATTAAATGGCTTGATTCTATTAAAATGTTTGCCTCATTAGTAGTGTGTCACTTCTCAAGAGACATTAAATAAGATGACTTTACCATAAAAAAAAAGAGTGTAAGGAGTAGGTAAATACACTTTATAAAACCAGTTTATTCCTTTACATTCTCTTTTATTATTTTATACAATATTTGTCATTTATAAATACATTTTTCTTATTCAAAAACACGTAACAAGAACAACTGGGGTGGCATTTTGGGGGCTGGAACGGATTAACGGCATGCCAATTGATTTCAATTGGGAAATTTGCTTTGAGATATGAGCAACTTGATATATGAGCAAGGTTAAGGAACAAATTAAACTAGTATCTCGAGGTACCACATATATACATGTAGCACTGTAAACAGTAAAAAAAAATTGAAAAATAAAAATAAAGGATACTTGAAAAAAAATTAATTAAATAAATAAAACTATAAATGAACCTTGAGAAGGACAAGTCTAAACATTTTTTTCCAAACAGCTTCAAGTTCTTGCAGTTACTTTTTCTATATGAGTACCTCTTTGTGACTTTTTAAAAGCAGCTTTACTGAGATAAAACTCACATACCATACAATAATTTTAGTATATTCATGAAGTTGTGCAACTACAACTACAGTCTAATTTTAGAACATTTTTATCACTCTAATAGGAATTCCATTAGCAATCACTTCACATTTTCCCCAAAACTTTCACGCCCTCCACAGCCATTAGTCTACTTCTTGTCTCAACAGCCTCCTTAGGACATTATAATCAAATTTTAAGAATTATCTCTCTGGAATACTAGTAACTACTATTTACTGAAAGTGCTATGTATGGTGTTATCCTTAACTTGCAGCATAGTAACCTCCATGTTGTATAAAACTGCTGTTTCAATTCTTTGCTATTGTTAGCTAGTCCCTAGCCCTGTAAACTCTGTCATTATAAACTCTGTCACTTTAAGACAGTCTATTATTCTGTAAAATGACTTTGTTTTTAGTTCAAATAATAGAAAAGATAAACTTAACTGTCTGACCGTACAAGCTCACCATCTAATGTAATAGATTAATACTGATAATAATTCCCATATTCTTATGCTAAGTACAAGCTCATTATGTATTCAAGATTACAACTGTAACAATAACTCACACAGAGCCCTTTGTAATATCTGCAAACAAAGAAGCTAGAAAAGTATAAATACTGGAAAACTTCCTGTATGTGGTGTTCAGAGATTTGGAAGAGACACCTCCCTCTGGGCTGCGCACAATAAATAAGTCCTAATTAATTGGCTTATTAAGGCGTGTTATATCTCATTCACTGATTTACGATACAACAGTATTACTCACCTTAATTTACAGATAAAGAAACTAAGGCTCAGATGGGCTATGATACTTCCCCAAAGTCACTTAATTGTATAGATGGAATTTTCATCCAGCTTTTTGCTCATAGCTCCCATGTTTTGTTCAGTATGCTAAAGGGAGGTGAGTTAGCTTGAACCATCCGAAATTGCCACCATTAAGTTACTTTTCACCTATAAAAATGGCAATTTCATAAGGGTTAACTACAAAAATACTGAATACTTTCTCTTGGAATGGACCTTAAAAGAATGTTCAATGCACCAGTCCACAAAAAATTTAGTTTCCTTAAGGAGAAAAGATCTACAGATGCCAATACACTTTCTATGTACTGCTGAACTGCCTCCTTTGCTTGCTCCTCAATTAAATTTTAAAAGCCTCACATCCATGAGGGAATCCACCTGGCTCCAAGTTTATCTCCTAACACAATTGTAGCTGTGTTGTGTTTTGTTTTGTTCTGGTGTGTGTGTGTTTTAATATATTTTTATTGATTTCAGAGAGAAAGGGAGAGGGAAAGAGAGATAGAAATAATCAATGATGAGAAAGAACATTGATTGGCAACCTCCAGCATGCCCACCAATGGGAATCAAGCCCACAACCTGGGCATGTGCCCTTGACTGGAATCGAACTCAGGACTCTTCAGTCTGCAGGCTGATGCTCTATCTTCTGAGCCAAACCAGATAGGGCTGTTGTTGTTTTAATGTTGAATTTCTTATAATAGAAAGAGAAGACCATGGGGTCTCTTACAAACACAAGAGGCATTATTGGTCTAATCTGAGTATGTCAGGAGCCCAGAGTCTGTCTCAGAGCTTCACCTCATTCCTTACCAACACCCGTTTCAGTGAGAATCTAGTTCAGGAACTAGATAAGGTTTGGGCAGGAAATAAGGATGTCTGTTTTTCTCAGTGTTTGGTAATGGCTACATCACAGCAACAATGTCCAAATGTCATGCTGTCTTCAAGACATAAGCTGCTCTATGGGCATTGAATAAGAACTAGAATTCTCATTTTAATTAACATAGAGCTCTGAGCTATTTTGACTTATCAAGGAACCACATACTACTAACTATAAGCAATACCTTATGGGGGGAAATATTGATAGGAGTGGCATGTCATATATGGGAGAGTTGTTGACCTTATTCTCAGTGACTTTAAACATACACAAAAATGATAATGGTATATTTTGGTAGAGAGCCTGGGTTTTTTGTGGGAGATTGTTGACTCTCTTTTTTTTTCTCTTTTCAGTAGAACAAGATTATCAAAAACTTACTTCCTTTAGAGGAGTGTGTATGGTACTTTACTTACTAGTATATTTAGCTGTTTATTCTTCTTAAGAACACCTGATAGATCATTCTTATGTAAAATAACTAGACAGTTATAAATAAATAACTGCCTGACAAATTATATTTTGTCTAATTTCTATCAAATGCCTCTGTATGGCATCAGCAAATACTATAAACAAGAAACTCAGAAAACTATTTCATTTCCCTATATTAGTTTTGGCAGCAAATGCTTACTCTAGCTTCAATTGGGTAATATGTCATCTTGTCAATAATGTCAGATGATAAAAAGGAAAAAGTTTACATTCAAGAAAGTTCTAAATTACCTCATAGGTTTGGTTCTCTTTTATCTTCCTTGTAAATCCCTATCATTGCAAGGAAAGGAAATAGCAGGTTGTATTATGATGAATTAGCATTGGCAGATGTGCAGCTGGGCATAACTAAGACAGTTGTGGGAAGCCAAAGTTCTTATGGATTACCTACATCTGTTGTCTAAGTTGCCTGTATCTATTGACACTAACAATAATATTCCTCCTTAACAGGTTTAGCATGTAAGATGTCTCTGGAGACTTTCTCAAGAAAGTTGCTGCTTTTCTGTTGATTTAGAGATCTACCTGTCTGAACTATGACTGCATCCAAGCCACATAAATTCTTCCTGTGTGTATGTTTTGGATAAGACCTAATATCATTGAAAGGACTATCAAATGCCTCTCTTGTTTGGATTTATATTTGAACAAAGGAGCCACTGACAAAGTGTTGGCATAATTATTCCCAATTCCTATGAGCCATTGTGTCTAATTAATGAACAAAGTCTTTACTGAGACTCCTTTAAGATCCTCAATACACATTTTTAAATTCCCTTTTAATTATGCCAATTAAATCCGTGCTCATCCTGGTGTCTGCTCAGAAGGCAATGAGACTTCTGTTTGTTAGGCTTCCAGGATTTGCAGTCACTGAAGTAATTCCCTGCTTTGCTCCAGATCTGCCTCTAATTCAGACTCTTATAGATAAATATTAAATTCTCCCGGAAAAGGCTGGTAACTCCTTTGGCAACATTATATAGAGAGATTCTTTCCTTCTGGAGGTTGAACTAGCAGATCATAATTTACCCAGTACTATTATCATCTCAAAAATTTTTGCCATGCAGAGTCCCATTAGGTTTAAAAATATCTCATAATTATACAATACAGAAGTCCTGACTTCTTACAGAGCTGGCTCATTATTGAGTTATAAACTACATCTAGGGAGTGACATTTCAGGATCAACATTGTGCACAAGAATAAATCTGCTCTTCTAATAAAAACCCATTATTTCCTTGAGAAACACTGGTATGCAAATTATTATTATTGATAATTTGAATCAGGAATGTATATATCACAATAACTAGATCATATATATGGTTGAGTAATGTAAGAGATACTTTCCAACCTAGTTCCAAATGCGATATTTCTAACCCTCTCGGAATCTCCACTTTTTCCCTATCACTAGCATTTATACATAGTTACAAACATTAAAGTTGGTACTCTGTGAATAAGATGAACTATCACTTTGGAAGTGAGATTGTGGCCAGTTAATTATTTACTTTTACCTTCTTTTTGGAATCTCTTCTAAAGAAATTTCTGAATGTGCTCTGAATATCCCAAAATAGGGCAAATATTCACATATCAAAATCATTCAAATGTTATAGTGTGGAAAGTAAATTTTATATCTCCAGAAAAGTTTATCACTACTAGGGGAAAAAAAGTATTATGCTTACTTATCACTACTGAGAGAATGTTTCTTCACAAATAAATGACTTATTTTCATTTTCAAGGAATGAGAACCATAAAAACAGCAAAGGAGACTGAGATCTGGGGCTGAGCTCCGGGGAAAATAGGCTGTCTGTAAGAAAGAGCTTGCCAATCAAAGAAATGTTGGTAGTCATTGAAGAGTCATGTTTTTAGTTATCTTGTATTTTATGACACCCCCTAGAAATTGGAAAAAGCACTTACTTGTATGTGCTTGCATGAATTCAGTGAAAGACAGTAAAGAAACATCCCAAGTGGTTAATATCAGTTGCTCTTCATGAAGAGAGACAGGAATTATTTTAATTTTTTAGAGTAGTTTTGAGTTTACAACAAAAGAGGCAGCTACAGAGATTTGGCATATACCCACTGTCCCCACACATAGTCTCTCCCATTATTAATATCACTCACCAGAATGGTACTTTTTTTTTTGCCAAGGATAAACTTAAATTGACACATCATAATCACCCTATGTCTATAATTATCTTTAGTGTCCACTGTTACTGTAATATATTCTATGGCTTTGCATGAATTTATAATTACATGTATCCATCATTATAGTATCATACAGAGTATTTTTACTACCATAAACATCCTTTTCCTCTACCTAATCATCTCCCTACTACCAACAACTATTGATATTTTAATTATCTCCATAGTTTTGCCTTTTTCAGAATGTCATACAGTTGGAAACATATAATTGTAGCTCTTTAAATCAGCTCTTTTCACTTAGTAATATTCATTTGTCTTTTTATGGGTTGAGAGTTCATTTCTTTTTTTTTTAATTTTTTTCCAACTGGAGAGCATTATGCTAAATAAAATAAGCCAGTCAGAGAAAGATAAATATCACATGATCTCACTCATCTATGGAATATACTGAAAATCATAAACTGATGAACAAAAATAGATACAGATGCAAAGAAGTATCGAACAGACTATCAAACTATAGCAGGAAGGCAGAAGAGGGTTGAGCTGAGAGGTAAGAGATGAACTGAAGGACTTATATGCATGCATATAATGATAAGCAATGGACACAGACATGGGAGAGGTGGGTGAGGTCATGTGCCAGGGGGTAGGGGAGGCCAGGAGGAAGTCAATGGGGGGAAAAAGGAGACATATGTAATACCTTAAACAATAAAAAAACTTTATTGAGATATAATTGAAGAGAGAATAAAAATGGCAGTGGAATAGACTGACGTGTCCAGAGCCTTGTCACTGAGCAGACAGAACAGTTGCGGGTCCCACTGGGAGTGTTTGTTGGCAAGTTAAGGGACAGTTATCCTCCAGGAGAAGGCGGGGGGCTGCTGGAAGGGGTTGTCTGCCTGCCAGGAGGTTTTAGTCTCCTGAAGCCACCAGCATGAACACGGTAACCTTGTCATCTTCCAGGGGAGAGTGAATGTCTATAGTGGCCTGAAATCTATAGCTGCAGTACCCACCGAATAGCCAGGGGACCCAGAAGACCGATTTCCAATCGGCACAAGCACTTGGATTCAGAGGAGCTCCACACACCACACAGAAAGGTCAGATTTCACTTGGGATAAGGTGAGGTCTCCGGGTCCCATAGAGCAGAGAGACGCACACACTGTGGGAACTGGACTGGGGAAAAGCTGCATCTAGAGAAATCCATGGATGTGGGGCAGGGTGTGATCCCTGAATGTGGAAGGGGGCCCTCAGAGCTATTAACAGAGGGGAGCTCTAGAAAGCAACCCATTTTGATCTGAGGCAGAAGGAGAGCCTGGGAGTGGTTAAAGTGTCCCGGCTGCTCAAACAGGAGAGGGGAAGGGGGAGTGCACAGACTGCACTCTTTCCTCTTCAGACCCTCGCTTCTGATTGCTAAGCCCAATACATAGGATCGCGCAATTGGAGACATCCTGAGAGACTGCAGGGGAAAGTTGGTTTTCTGGAACCTGGGGATCAGAGTGCAGAGTAACCATCATACAATCAGCTCTGGGGCAATCCATGCCCACAAATCGGTACTGAGTAGCACAGAGAAAGCAGGATCTAAGCACAGGCTAGAGAGGACCTGTGCTTAGTCTCAGAGGTCAATAACGAAACACTGCCACCCAGCAAATGAATCAAATTGATTCTCATATAATCAGAAAAGATAAAGAGATTAAGACACACTGCCTGATTAAAAACAACACTGAGAGACGGGAGGAGAAAATGGCGGCGGAGTAGACGGAAGCGTCTGGAGCTTTGTCGCTAGGCAGAGGGAGAGAGAGCGGCTGAGAGTTGCATTGGGAGTGTTTGTTGGCAAGCTAGGAGTCATTTGTCCTTCAGGGGAAGGCGGGGAACTGCTGGAAGGGGCTCTCCCGGCCAGGCAGCCCCACTGCCACGGGGTTTTTGTCCGCCGGAGCCACCAGCGCGAACGCGGAGCCCGAGCCATCTTGCAGAGGGAGGTGGATGTCTGCGGCGCTCTGAAGCCTTCGGCTGGGCACCCATCGAGCAGCCAGGAACCCGGGGACCCAGAACTCCGCTCTCCAATCTGCGCAGACACGCGGCGGAATCAGAGATCCACAGAGCACACGGAAAGGTCAGATTGCGCCTGACTTAAGGAGGAGGTGGATGTCTGCCAAGGTCTGAAAGCTGAGGCTGACAGAAGCACCCACAGAGCAGCCAGGACGAAGAGCGCGGCTTCCCAGGCGGCACAGACGCTCAGGTGGAGGATTCAGAGATCCACAGGGTGCGAGCGCGCTCGGAAGGGTCAGATTTCGCCTAGGCCAGGGTGCCATCTCCTACCCCCGCAGGGCACAGACGCGCACGGTGGGAGCCGGGCTGCAGGAAAGCTGCCTCTGGAGAGGTCCGAGGAGGTGGTCAGGGCGTGATCCCTGAGTGTGAAGGCAGACCCTCTGGGCTGTTGACAGAGGAGAGCTCCGGAAAAAGACTCTTTTTTTTTTCTTTTTCTTTTTCTCTGGGGCAGAGGGACAACCTGGGAGTTATTGCAGTGTCCAGGCTGCAAAACTACCACAAACTGGTTTTGGGAACCACAGAGTAGCAGGATCGGAGCACAGCCTACAGAGGTCCTGTGCTTTGTCTCAGAGATCAATTCCGAAACACTGCCACCCAATGGATGACACACAAATTGACTCTCGCATAACCACAAGAGAATAAAGAGATTAAAACACCAAGAGGGGAACACAGGGAACTGCAATATCTCCCCTACTGGGAAACAGGAGTGCCAAGCAGAATAATAGTGGAAGTGAAGGACCATTCTACTTTTCTTCTTTTTTTTAAATTTATTTTTATTTTTTTTTATTTTCCCTTTTTTCTTTTTTCTTTTTTTTCTTTTTTAATTCTTTACTTTTCATTTTCACATATTTTAATTAAAAGAATATTTTTTTTCTTTCTGCCTCAATTGATTTTACCTTTATAATTATTACATTTTTGTTTTAAACTAATATTATTAATTACTACTAGTACATTACCGTTTTTGGAAAAAAAAAGTGTCATTTTGTTTTCTCTTTATTTTATTTCGGGATTAGAGTTCTACATTCTATTTTCATCTTCCCTTTAGCATAATTTTACTCCAACTCAACTCCACCTTTATGCCAACACTTTCCTCCTAACTTTCCCCATTTTGCTCTCTTGTTTCTCTTTCCCTTTTCCAACTTTAGATTCTCCCTATTTTTCTCTTTACCTGGTTAAAATTTCACCCCATTTATATATCTAATTTCAAATCCCCTACTACAAGTCCACACAAACCTCTCCCCTCTTGTCTTCACTAGCCAAAAAGTTGTTTTTTCTCTATGTCCTTTTGTTGCTATTTGCATGAAAAGTGATTATATCGATTTTTTGAAAAATTTTTTTGAGAGATTGTTTTAGTTTATTCTACTTGTTTTATTTTGCTTTTTGCTTGCTTTGTTTTCTACCTCTCTTTTCCCTCATCTCCCTCGATACCAGTTGCTATTTGCAATTTGCAATAATCTCTAGGTACTGATTGCTGGCCTTTATTGGGATTAGTGACTGTTCTATTGGAGTTGTCTCCTGACATCTATATTTTGTTCCTCTTTTCTCTCTTATACACTTTCTTTTCTCTCTTACTTTTTTCTCTTCCTCTTTCCTTCTCCTTTTTATTCTTTTTATTTTCTTATTTTATTTTATTTTATTGTTCATTTATTTATCTTTTTTTTCTCACTCTCCTAATTTGATTTTGGCACTTCTTTCTTTTCTTTCTTCCTCATTTTCCTCTTCTTCTTTCTCTATTTACCCCTAATTTGTCCTTCATTGGTGGTCACCTTACTTGTGATTATTAACATCTTGAATATATTTCTACTCAGTGACTTGTGTGCTGTACCAGGTCGTGTTGTAGTTTGTGCCTTTCAATCAAGGTAGGAGAGAGCACTATATAACCAGACACCCAGAGAAGAAAGACCATGGGCAGAAAAAGAAACAGCCCACAAAAGACAGAAAGGCAGGTTTCACCAGAAAAGGAAGTAAACGAAATAGAACCACAAATAAGCCTACCAGACAAAGAGTTCAGAGAAATTATTATAATGTGGTTGAAAAGAATGGAAGACAAATTTGACAATATGAGTAAGAGCCTAGAGGAGGTGAAGAAGCATGAAGAAGAAACGCAGAAGAAACTAGAGGAGGTGCAGAATAAACAAGAAGAAATGAATAATGACATCACTGCTATAGAGAACACAATAGAAAGCATCAAAAGTAGACTAGAAGAAGCAGAGGACCGGATCAGTGAGCTAGAAGACATGGTAGGAAAAAATACCCAAGCACAGCAGCTTCTAGAAAAAAAAGTTAAAAAGCAAGAGGAGAGTCTAAGGGAACTTTGGGATAACATGAAACAAAATAACATCCGCATAATTGGGGTACCAGAAAGAGTGGAAACTGAACAAGGATTAGAGAACGTGTTTGAAGAAATAATGACAGAAAATTTCCCCAATATAAAAAAGAAAAAACCCACACAAATCCAAGAAGCTCACAGAGTCCCAAGCAAAATGAACCCCAACGAACCAACACCGAGGCACATTATAATTAAATTGGCAAACACCAACGACCAAGTAAGAATCTTAAAAGGAGCCAGAGAGAAACCAAAGTTACCTACAAAGGAACCCCCATAAGACTAGCTACTGACTTCTCAACAGAAACTCGTCAGGCCAGAAGAGAATGGAATGAAATATACAAAGTCATGCAAAGGAAGGGTCTGAATCCAAGAATACTGTACCCTGCAAGACTCTCAATCAAAATTGAAGGTGAAATCAAAAGCTTCACAGACAAAAAAGGACTAAAGGAATATATTACCACCAAACCAGCAATGCAAGAAATATTAAAAGTTCTGCTGTAATAAAAAGAAAGAGGAAGCAAAGAAGGAACTCGGGGGTAAGGACTAATAATGGCAACAGATAAGTACTTATCAATAATAACTTTAAATGTAAACGGATTAAATGCTCCAATGAAAAGCCATAGGGTAACCGATTGGATAAGAAAGAATGATCCATATATCTCTTGTCTGCAAGAAACCCACCTTAGGAAAAGAGATGCACACAGATTGAGGGTGAAGGGATGGAACATGGTATTTCAGGCAAATGGAAATGAAAAAAAAGTTGGGGTTGCAATACTTATATCTGACAAATTAGATCTCAAAGTGAAGGACATAACAAGAGATAAAGAAGGACACTTCATAATACTAAAGGGAACAATCCAACAAGAAGAAATAACTCTGGTAAACATATATGCACCCAATATAGGAGCACCTAAATACATAAAAAAACTCTTGGAGGATATTAAGGGAGAGATTGACAGCAATACAATCATAGTAGGAGATTTAATACCCCACTGTCACCATTGGACAAATCCTCTAAACAAAAAATCATCAAAGAAACATCAATCCTAAATAACTCACTAGACCAGATGGAATTAATTGACATCTTCAGAACATTTCACCCCAAAGCCACAGAATATACATTCTTCTCCACTGCACATGGGTCATTTTCAAAGATAGATCATACGTTGGGTCATAAGAAAAGTCTCTTCAAATTCAAGAAGATAGAAATCATATCAAGCATTTTCTCAGACCACAGTGGCTTAAAACTGGAAATCAACTATAATAAAAACAATAGAAAGAAATCAAACACATGGCGACTAAACAGCATGCTTTTAAACAATGACAGGATAACCAGAGAGATCAAGGAAGAAATAAAAAACATCATGGCAACAAATGACAATGACAACACAACAATACAAAATTTATGGGACACAGTGAAAGCAGTCTTGAGAGGGAAGTTCATAGCCCTACAAGCCTACTGCAAAAAAAAACAGGAAATAATGGTAATAAATCACCTAATCCTACAACTCAAAGAGCTAGAACGTGAGCAACAAGAAAAGCCCAGTGTACTCAGAAGGAAGGAAATAGTGAAGATCAGAGAGGAGATAAACAACTTGGAGACCAAAGAAACAATTCAAAAGATCAACAAAACAAAGAGCTGGTTCTTTGAAAGGATAAACAAGATTGATGGAAACCTAGCCAGGCTCACCAAGAAGCAAAGAGAGAAGACCCAAACAAACAAAATCAGAAATGAAAGAGGAGAAATAACAACAGACCCTGTGGAAATACAAAGGATTGTTAAAAAATACTATGAACAACTCTATTCCAAAAAATTAGACAACCTGCAAGAAATGGACATTTTCCTAGAAAAAAATAACCTCCCAAAACTCAATGAGGAGAAAGCAAAACATCTCAATAGTCCAATAACTATGGAAGAAATTGAAGCAGTAATCAAAAAGCTTCCAGCAAATAAAAGCCCGGGTCCAGATGGCTACACAGGAGAGTTTTACCAAACATTCAAGGAAGAATTAAAACCTACCCACCTCAGACTATTCAAAAACATTCAAGAAGAAGGAATACTACCAAACACCTTCTATGAAGCCAGCATCACCCTAATACCAAAACCAGATAAAGACAACACAATGAAAGAGAATTATAGGCCAATATCTCTCATGAACATAGATGCCAAAATCTTCAACAAAATTCTAGCAAACCGGATCCAGCAGTACATCAGAAACATCATAAACCATGACCAAGGAGGATTCATCCCAGGAATGCAGGGATGGTTCAATATCCGCAAATCAATAAATGTGATACATCACATAAACAAATTGAGAGATAAAAATCACATAGTCATATCAATTGATGCAGAAAAAGCATTTGACAAAATCCAACATCCTTTCTTGATAAAAACACTCAGCTAAGTGGGAATAGAAGGATCATACCTCAACATCATAAAAGCCATATATGATAAACCCACAGCTAACATCATACTCAATGGGCAAAAACTAAAACCATTTCCCCTAAGAACAGGAACAAGACAGGGATGCCCATTCTCACCTCTCCTGTTAGACATAGTACTGGAAGTATTAGCCATTGCAATTAGACAACAAGAAAAAATAAAAGGCATCTAAATTGGAAAAGAAGAAGTAAAGCTATCCTTATTTGCAGATGACATGATATTGTACATAAAAAACCCAAAGGACTCCATTCCAAAACTAATTGACTTAATTAATGAATTCGGCAATGTAGCAGGATACAAAATTAATGCTAAGAAGTCTGTGGCATTTCTATACACTAACAGTGAAATTATAGAAAGAGAAACTAAAAAAGCAATCCCATTTACCATCGCACCAAAAAAATTATGATACCTAGGAATAAACCTAACTAAAGAGGTAAAAGACTTTTATGCAGAAAACTACAGGACACTGAAAAAAGAGATAGAGGAAGATGTTAACAGATGGAAGAGCATACCATGCTCATGGATTGGGAGAATCAACATCATTAAAATGTCCATACTACCCAAAGCAATCTACAGATTCAACTCACTACCCATTAAAATACCAACCACATATTTCACAGACCTACAAAGAATTCTTCATAGATTCATCTGGAACAAAAAAAGACCAGGGATAGCTACAGCAATTCTGAGAAAAAAGAATAAAGTAGGTGGGATCTCAATACCAGACTTCAAGCTATACTACAAAGCAACTGTTCTCAAAACAGCCTGGTACTGGTACAAGAACAGACATATAGATCAAGGGAATAGAATAGAGAAACCAGATATCCACCCAAAGCACTATGCTCAATTAATATTTGACAAAGGAGGCATGAACATTCAATGGAACCAAGATAGCCTCTTCAATAAATGGTGTTGGGAAAATTGGACAGATACATGCAAACAATTGAAACTGGACCACCAACTTACACCAAATACAAAAATAAACTCAAAATGGATACAGGACTTAAACTTTAGAAAGGAAACCATAAGAATACTAGAGGAATCCACAGGCAGCACCATCTCAGATATATGCCGAAAGATCTTCTTCAATGATACTGCTCCAAAGGCAATGGAAGCTAAAGAAAAAATAAACAAATGGGACTACATCAAAATAAAAAGCTTTTGCACAGCAAAAGAAACCATCAACAAAACAACAAGAAAGATCAATGCATTGGAGAACATACTTGCAAATGCTATCACTGATAAAGGTTTAATCTCCAAAATCTACAACCAACTTATACAACTTAATAAAAGGAAGATCAAGGATCCAATAAAAAAATGGGCAACGGACCTAAATAGAACCTTTTCAAAAGACGACAGAAGGAAGGCCAAGAGACACATGAAAACATGTTCAAATTCATTAATCATCCGAGAGATGCAAATCAAAACGACAATGCGATACCATCTTACACCTGTCAGAATGGCAATCATCGACAAATCAACAAACGACAAGTGTTGGCGAGGATGCAGAGAAAAAGGAACCCTTGTGCACTGTTGGTGGGAATGCAGACTGGTGCAGCCACTGTGGAGAACAGTATGGAGTTTCCTCAAAAAACTAAAAATGGATCTCCCATTTGACCCTGTAATACCACTCTTAGGAATTTATCCTAAGAAATTACAAACACCAATCAGAAAGGATTTATGCACCCCTATGTTCATAGCAGCACAATTTACAATAGCCACAATTTGGAAACAGCCTAGGTGCCCGTCAGCAGATGAGTGGATCAGAAAACAGTGGTACATCTACACAATGGAATTCTATGCAGCCATTAAAAAGAAGGAATTCTTACCATTTGCAGCAACCTGGTTGGAACTGGAGAGCCTTATGCTTAGTGAAATAAGCCAGTCAATGAAGGAGAAGCATCACATGATCGCACTCATTGGGGGATAATAAAGAACATTATAAACTGATGAACAAAAGGATAGATACAGAGACAGTAAAGCTTTGAACAGACTGTGAAATTACAGCAGGAAGATTAAAGTTAGGTGAGGTAGTTAAGAGATCAATCAAAGGACTTGTATCTATGCATATAATTATAACCAATGAACATAGACACTGGGGAGTTGGGGTATGCCTGGGAGGGAGGGGGGGCAATGGGGAGATATGTATAAAAAATTAATAAAAAAAGGAAAAAAAACAACAACAACACTGAGCAGTGGTGGAATGCAGGGAACTGCAATACCCTCCCCACTGGGAAACAGGAGTGGCACACAGAAAAATAGAGGAAGTACATGACCTCCATTACTGCCCATTCTAGTCTTTTATTTTTTATTTTTTAATTAAAAATCTAATATTTTTTTCTTTTTTCCTCAATTTATTTTACCTTTTTAATTATAACATTTTTATTTTCAACTAGTATTATTACTACTACTATTTTACCTTTTTGAAAAAAATAAGTGTCATTTTATTTTCTCTTTATTTTACTTGGGATTAGACATCTACATTCCATTTTCATCTTTCCTTTACCATAATTTTACTCTATCTCAACTCTACCTTTATGACAACACTCTCTTCCTAACTTTTCCCATTTTGTTGTCTTGTTTCTATTTACTTTTTCCAACTTTAGATTCTCCCTATTCTTTCCTTTTACCTGGTTAAAATTTCACCCCACTTCTATATCTAATTTTTAATACCCTACTCCAAGTCCATACACATCTCTCTCTTCTCTGTCTTTACTATCCAAAAAATTGTTTTTCTCTATGTCCTTTTGTTGTTGTTTGCCTGAAAAGTGATTGTATCGATTTTTTATACTTTTTTGGAAGATTGTTTTTGCTTATTCTACTTGTTTTATTTTCCTTTTTGTTTGCTTTGTTTTGGTTTGTTTTTTACCTCTGTTTTCCCTCACATGCATTGATATTAGTTGTTATTTGTAGTTTGTATTAATCTCCAGGTACTCATTGCTAGCATTTTTGGGATTAATGGCTGTTCTATTGGAGTTTTCTCCTCACATATATAATTCATTCCCTTCTTCTTTCTTGTTCTCTTTCTTTTCTCTTACTTTTTTTTCTTTCTCTCTCCTTCCTCCTCCTCCTCCTCCTCCTCCTCCTCCTCCTTCTTTCTTTTTATCTTTTTTTAATCTCTTATCACAATTTCATTTTGGCACTTAATTCTTTTCTTTTTTCCACCTTTCTCTCTTCTTCTTTCTCTGCTTACCCCTAATTTGTCTTTCGTTGGTGGTCACCTTATTTGTGGTTATTAACATCGTGAATACATTTTTGTTCAGTGCCTTGTGTGTTGTACCTGGTTGTGTTGTATTTTGTGCTTTTAAATCAACACAGTAGAGAGAACTGCATGACAAGACACCTGGAGAAGAAAGACCAAGGTCAGACAAAGAAACAGCCCACATATGAAAGAAAAGCAGGTATCACCAGAAAGGAAAGTAAAAGAAATAGAAGCAAACAACCTGCCAGAGAAAGAGTTCAGAGAAATGGTCATAAGGTGACTGAAAGGAATGGAAGAAAAAAATCAACAATATGAGTAAGAGCCAAGAGGAAATGAAGAAGAGCCAAGACGAAATGAAAAACAACCAAGAGGAAATGAAGAATAATCAAGAAAAAATAAAAAATGACATCGCTCCTATAAAGAACTCAACTGAAAGTGTCAAAAGTAGACTAGAAAAAGCTGAGGACCACATCAGTAACCTAGAAGACATGGCAGGAAAAAAATACCCAAGTACAGCAGCTTATAGAAAAAAAAAATTAAAGAGCAAAAGGAGAACCTAATGGAACTTTGGAATAACATGAAACAAAACAACATCTGCATAAGTGAGTTTCCAGAAAGAGTGAAAACTGAGCAAGGAATAGAAAACCTGTTTGAAGATGTAATGACAGAAAACTTCCCTGATATAGGAAAGAAAAAACATGCACAAATCCAAGAAACACACAGGGTCCCAAACAAAATGAACCCCCAAAAAACCGACACCAAGACACAAAAATAAATTGGCAAACACCAACGAAAAAGTAAAAATCTTAAAAGCAGCCAGAGAGAAAATGAAAGTTACCTACAAAGGAACCCCATAAGACTATCAACTTATTTCTCAATAGAAACTATTCAGGCCAGAAGGGAATGGAATGAAATATACAAAGTCATGCAAAGGAAGGGTCTGAATCCAAGAATACTGTATCCAGAAAGGCTCTCAATAAAAATTGAAGGTGAAATCAGGAGCATCACAGACAAAAAAAGGACTAAGGGGAATTATTACGACTAAATCAGTAATGCAAGAAATGCTAAAAGGTCTGCTGTAAAAAAAAGGAAATAGAAAGTGAAGAGGAACACAGGGGTAAAGAATAAAAATGGCGACAGATAACTATCAAACTAACTTGAAATGTAAATGGATTGACTGACATAGGGTAACCGATTGGATAAGAAAACATGATCCATATATCTGCTGTCTACAAGAAACCCACCTCAAAAAAGAGATGCACACAGACTGAGGGTAAAGGGATGAAAGATGGTATTTCAGGCAAATGGAAATGAAAAAAAAGCTGGGGTTGCAATACTTACATCAGACAAATTAGATCTCAAAGTGAAGGAAATAAGAAGAAATAGGGAAGGCCATTTCATGATACTAAAGGGAACATTCCAATAAGAAGAAATAATTCTGGTAAAAATTTATGCACCCAATATAGGAGCACCTAAATGCATAAAAAAACTCCTGGAGGATATTAAGGGAGAGATTGACAGCAATACAGTCATAGTAGGAGATTATAATACCCCACTTTCACCACTGGACAAATCCTCTAAACAAAAAATGAGCAGAGACATCAGTCCTAAATGACTTAGTAGACCAGATGGAATTAATTGACATCTTCAGACTATTTTACCCCAAAGCCACAGAATATAAATTCTTCTCCAGTGCTCATGGGTCAGTTTCAAAGGTAGAACATATGTTGGGTCATAGGAAAAGTCTCTTCAAATTCAAGAAGCCAGAAATCACATAAAGCATTTTCTCAGATCACAGTGGCATAAAACTGGAAATCAACTATAATAAAAACAATAGAAAGAAATCAAACACATGGAAACTAAACACCATGCTATTAAACAACGACTGTGTAACCAGAGACATCAAGGGAGAAATAAAAAATATCATGGCAACAAATGACAATGACAACACACCAATAAAATATTTATGGGACACAGTAAAAGGAGTCTTGAGAGGAAAGTTCATCGCTCTACAAGCCTACTTCAAAAAACAGGAAACAATGGTAATAAATTACCTAAATCTACAACTCAAAGAGCTAGAAAGAGAGCAACAAGAAAAGCCCCCTGTTAGCAGAAGGAAGGAAATACTAAAGATCAGAGTGGAGATATAAAACATGGAGATCAAAGAAACAATTCAAAAGATCAACAAAAACAAGAGCTGGTTCTTTGAAAAGATAAACAAGATGGATGGACCTCTAGCCAGGCTCACCAAGAAGCAAAGAGAGAAGACCCAAATAAACAAAATCAGAAATGAAAGAGGAGAAATACCAACAGACCCCGCCAAAATACAAAGGATTGTTAAAGAATGCTATGAATAACTCTATTCCAACAAACTGGACAACCTTCTGGAAATGGATATATTCCTAGAAAAATATAACCTTCCAAAACTCAATCAGGAAGAATCTAAACATCTCAATAGGCCAATAACTATGGAAGGAATTGAAGCATTCATCAAAAAGCTTCCATCAAACAAAAGCCGGGGAGCAGATGGCTACACAGGAGAGTTTTACCAAACATTCAAGGAAGAATTAAAACCTATCCTCCTCAGACTATTCAAAAATATTCAAGAAGAAGGAACACTTCCAAACACCTTCTATGAAGCGAGCATCACCCTAATACTAAAACCAGATGAAGACAACACAATAAAAAAGTATTATAGTCCAATATCTCTCATGAACGTAGATGCCAAAATCCTAAACAGAATTGTAGCAAATCGGATCCTTGAATATTTTTGAATAGTCTGTGGAGGATAGGTTTTAATTCTTCCTTGAATGTTTGGTAAAATCTCCTGTGTAGCCATCTGGTCCCAGGCTTTTGTTTGATGGAAGCTTTTTAATGAATGCTTCAATTTCTTCCTTAGTTATCAGTGTGTTGAGATTTTTAGTATCTGCCTGTGTGAGTTTTCTAAGGTTCTGTTTTTCTAGGAATCTGTCCATTTCCTGCAGGTTGTCCAATTTGTTGGAATGGAGTTGTTCATAGTATTTTTTAACATTCCTTTGTATTTCAGTGGAGTCTGTTGTTATTCCTCCTCTTTCATTTCTGATTTTGTTTATTTGGGTCTTCTCTCTGTGCTTCTTGGTGAGTCTGGCTAGAGGTCCATCAATCTTGTTTATCCTTTCAATCAACCAGCTCTTGGTTTTGTTGATCTTTAGAATTGTTTTCTTGGTCTCCATATTGTTTATCTCTGCTCTGATCTTTACTATTTCCTTCCTTCTGCTTACACGGGGCTTTTCTTGTTGCTCTCTTGCTAGCCCTTTGAGTTGTAGGGTTAGGTAATTTATTACCATTGTTTCCTGTTTTGTGCAGTTGGCTTGTGGAGCTATGAACTTCCCTCTTAAGACTGCTCTCACTGTGTCCCATAAATTTTGTATTGTTGTATTGTCATTTGTTTCCATGATGTTTTTTATTTATTCCTTGATCTCTCTGGTTACCCAGTCATTTCTTAATAGCATGCTGCTCTGTCTCCATGTATTGTATTTCTTTATATTGTTTTTATTGTAGTTGATTTCCAGATTTATGCCACTGTGATCTGAGAAAATGCTTGATATTATTTCTATCTAGTTGAATTTGAGGAGATGTTTTCTATCACCCAAAATATGTTCTATCTTTGAAAATGACTCATGTGCACTGGAGAAGAATGTATATTCTGTGGCTTTGGGATGAAATATTCTGAAGATGTCAATTAATTCCATCTGGTCTACTGAGTCATTTAGGATTGATGTTTCTTTGCTCATTTTTTGTTTAGAGGATTTGTCCAGTGGTGACAGTAGGATATTAAAGTCTCCTACTATAATTGTATTGTTGTCAATCTCTCCCTTAATATCCTCCAGTTTATTTTTATGTATATAGGTGCTCATATATTGGATGCTTATATGTTTACCAGAGTTATTTCTTCTTGTTGGATTGTTCCCTTTTGTATTATGAAGTGGTCTTCTTTATTTTTTGTTACATCCTTCACTTTGCAATCTAAATTGTCAGATATAAGTATTTCAAACCCAGCTTCTTTTTCATTTCCATTTGCCTGAAACACCATCTTCCATCCCTTCGCCCTCAGACCATGTGCATCTCTTTTTGTGAGTTGGGTTTCTTGTAAACAGCAGATATATGGATCATGTTTTCTTATGTAATCGGTTATACTATGTCTTGATTGGAGCATTTAATCCATTTACATTTAAAGTTATTATTCATTGGTACTTATCTGTCACCATTTTTATTCTTTAACCCTGTATTACTTCTTTGCGTCCTATTTCTTTTTTTTACAACAGACCCTTGAACATTTCTTGCATTGCTAGTTTGGTGGTAATAAATCCCCTTTGTCCTTTTTTGTCTGTGAAGCTCCTGATTTCTCCTTCAATTTTGATTGAAAGACTTGCTGGGTATAGTCTTCTTGGATTCAGACCCTTCCTTTGCATGACTTTGTATATTTCATTTCATTCCCTTCTGTCCTGATGATTTTCTGTTGAGAAATCAGTTGCTAGTCTTATGGAGGTTCCTTTGTAGGTAACTTTCTGTATCTCTCTGGCCTGTTTTAAGATTCTTACTTTATCGTTGTTGTTTGCCAATTTAATTATAATGTGCCTTGGTGTCGGTGTTTTGGGTTTCATTTTGTTTGGGAATCTGTGAGCTTTTTGGATTTGTCTGGGTTTTTTCTTTCCTATATCAGGGAAGTTTTCTGTCATTATTTCTTCAAATAGGTTTTCTATTCCTTGCTCAGTTTCCACTCTTTCCGGAAGCCCAATTATGCGGATGTTGTTTTGTTTCATGTTATCCCAAAGTTCCCTTAGGCTCTCCTCTTGCTTTTTAGTTTTTTTTCCTACAAATTGCTGTACTTTGGTATTTTTTCCTACCATGTCTTATAACTCACTGATGCAGTCCTCTGCTTCTTCTAGTCTACTTTTGATGCTTTCTATTGAGTTCTTTACAGCAGTGATGTCATTTTTTCATTTCTTCTTGATTATTCTTCATTGCCTCTTGGCTCTTCTTCATTTCCTCTTGGCTGTTACTTATATTGTCAATTTTGTCTTCCATTCTTTTCAGCCATCTTATGACCATTTCTCTGAACTCTTTCTCAGGCAGGTTTATTTCTGCTTCTATTTCGTTTACTTCCTTTTCTGGTGATATCTGCTTTTTTTTCATATGCAGAATCTTTCTTTGTCTGCCCATTTTCTTTCTCCTCTAGGTGTCTGGTTATGTAGTTCTCTCTCCTATGTTGATTTAAAGACACAAACTACAACATGACCAGGTATAACACACAAGGCACAATCTGACCTTTGCATGTGGCATGTGGAGCTCCTCTGAGTCTTAGTGTTTGTGCTGATTGGAGAGTGGTATTCTGGGTCCACCAGCTGTTCGGTGGGTGGTGCAGCTAGCTTTTCAGACTGCAGTAGACATCCACTTCCACCCCTAGTGTAGTATTTAAAGCCACTGTTTCTTTCTTTTATTTTCTGTCTGGAATATCTACTCAGAGATGACAGTAGGGTGTTAAGATCCCCTACTATGAATGTATTGCTGGCAATCTCTTCCTTAAAGCCTACCAAGAGTTTTATTTTTTTGTTTAATGTCGGAAACCAAACATTGTTCTCACTAAATGGATGTAAACAGGAGTCCAGGAGGCTGGTCAACCTTAACTGCTCTGAAAGATCAGAGGTACTCACTCACTGTTTAGTTGAAACATTGTTGGCTGAAGCAACCTCTACCTGTTTGTTTCATGTCAATTTCTGTTTTTTTATTTCCTGCCTAAAGGCTAAGGGTGTGTCCCAAAGCCTTAATAAAAGGGAGAAAAAGACCAGAACAAGTGGTAGTCCTTTCCACTAGAGGAAGGTCCCTGCTTGGCTCCCCAATATCGCCAAATTAATATTTTCTAGTCTCTCATTTCATTTGCGTGCGGCCTCCTTCAGAACCCGAACCCTGAACCGGGAACCCTGAACCACGCGGGACATGGAACGAGGTTCCCACATCTGGCGCCCAACAGGGACTGCAGAAAGTGGTACTCACATCTGGCCCCTGACCGTGGGACATCTGGAGGAGAAGGTATTATTTGCCTAAGAGTGAAGGAAGGAAAATTCACCAAGGAAAATGGTGAGGGAAGATTCACCTAAAAAAAGGTGAGAGGAATTCAACGTATGCAAAGCCCACAGATTAACTACAGAGTCGCGATCTGTAAGTAGGGTGGGAACGTCTTTTGCAGCCAGGCTAATGGGGAAGAATTAGGTTATAAATATAAAAGTAAACTTTACTATAGAATTTTGGTTTATATGCTTAAGGAATTAAAAGTCTCAGAAGATATTCCTTTATAGTTTTTGTTTGACGTTATAGAACATAACCCTGGTTTCCTGAAAAAGGTACATTAGATCGTGAGTGTTTGGCAAAACATTGGTCAAAATTAAAAAGAGAGCTCAGGAGCAGGGAAAAAACTCACTTCAAAAAAATAAGAAGAAGATGAATAGCAAGACAAAAAACTGTTTCCCCATGGGGAACATACTATTGCGTTTGCTTGAGCCTTTTAGCGAGGCTGAGGAGAAGCCTTCTCCCCTGGTTCCTTCTGCTCCTCCTAGTGAGGAGCAGGAAAAAAATGGAAGGAACGGCCTTTTTGGCCCCCTCCACCTCCATGTCCTAATCCTGAAACATTTAATTCGCCACCAATAGAGTCATCTGTACAGAGAGCCATTAAAGCAGGAATGAAGGACATGTCGGTGGAAGAAAGGCTTGCTTTTCCTATTATACAAATAGCTGACCCACAGCTCCCAAATCAGATAAATGAGACAACACGAAAAAAAATGATTTTAAAATGATAAAAGCTTTGCGAGAAAACGTTATTCAGAACAGTCCAACGGCTCCTTTTACAGGAGAAATTATGAATAATATTTCTGAAGCATTTTTAGCCCCTTATGATTGGTATTCTCTGGCTCATGCAACTCTGGATGGAGGAGATTATTTACTATGGAAGGAAGAATATTTAGAGAAATGTCAAGAGCAAGCCCTTGCAAATGGAGGGCCGAATGCTCAAATAACGTATGAAATGCTGGCAGGACTGGGACAGTATATGGATATACAAAATCAGTTAAAATATGTACAACAGGCATATGAGCAAATTAGACTTTGTGGAAGGAAAGCTTGGTCGGCTTTACCAGCAAAAGGGGACCCTGAGGGAGCTTTTAGTAAATGTATGCAGGGACTTATAGACTCATTTTCTGATTTTGTGGCTCGTCTCACTCGAGCAGTGAAATGACAGATTCAACATGAGACAGCAGGAGATATTTTAATTCAGCAATTAGCTTATGAAAATGCCAGTGCTGATTGTAAAAAATGTCTGATACCTCTGAGAAGAAATAGTACCATTACAGAGATGATTTGAGCATGTCAGAATGTGGGATCAGGCACTTTTCAAACTAATTTACTCGCTGCTGCAGTAACAATTGGAAAGAAAAGGTGTTATAGGTGTGGAAAAACAGGACACTTCCAAAAGGAATGTGGGCAATTGAGAAGGACACAAGGTAGCACTCTAGGGAGAGGCGTAAACACTCAGCCTCTGAGAGATCCAGTCTCTCGGTGTCCTAGATGTCAGAGAGGTAACCATTGGGCTAGACAGTGTAAATCAAAATTTCATAGAAATGGGCAGTCTCTAGATCAACCAACTGGAAATGGCCAGAGGGGTGCCCCCCAGCCTCATTATTCAGGATAAAAGTTAAATGGAAAGATCCCGAATCTGGTTTATGGAAGGGACCCGATCCATTATTAACCTTTGGAAGAGGGTATACTTGTATATTTCCAGAAAATTTTTCCAAATCCGTGTGGATTCCTGCTAGAAATATTAAACTGCAACAGGGATCCAAGAGAGAAACTAGTCAGACTAATAAGGACCTTGTGCCTGGAGCCACACCATGCAGCTGCAGACAATCAACTACCTCAGTCACAGAGAACAACTACTCCAAGCAATCCATTGAAGAAGAGGATCAGGAGGAGGACAAGCAGAACAACAAACAACCTGAAGACCACCGGAAGCATGGTAAAGAGGATGGTACAGACGCCTAAGAACGTATTTCTTGCAATACCAACAGTTACCAGCTGTATGGTAATATTACCTGGGGCACATGGGGAAGTATTTGAGACTTATATTCCTGACCCTTCATGGGTAAGAACCCTTAGGTGTACTGATTCCCCTGTTTCTTGTAGTCTCTAAGAAGGGCAAAATTAAGTAACTAAATATTTCTTAAAATTCCAACATTAGAATTTAAAATGACAAAAAGCCCATAGCTGCCTGTATTCTTAAGCTAGAGGCGGGGCAACATTTGTGGCTTGTGAATCAGACATAAACATTTATTAAATTTCTTTTGCTTTTTAAATTAAGATACCTACTTTAATTAATAAATTAGCTTTTTAAATAAAAATCAAGGTTTTCAGCTAAATAAAGAGCCAATGTTTTTGTCAGCAATTTGATTAAGTATTCTAATAAAATAACTAAGACCTTGTCTATACAAAAAGAAATTGATAGCCAGTTTGAAATTGAATTGCCATGGCCTAGAACAAAAGAATATCCTTACGTAATATTATTCTACAATGTCATAATTTTTTTGACAAATATCCCAAACAAACTTAAAATCTAATTCTCTGAATATTTGGTAGCAATTTTTAAAAATAACATAAAAGGAATTAAGGCAGTGAGAAGGCACTTGAGCATTCTATATTGGCTTTTCTTGCTCTTTTTGCCAAGAGGGACCCTCCCACAGCTGTTGCCTGAACTTTCTGTTCATGCTGAGGTTGAAGCCTCGTGTTGGCTGGTACCATGAATCTGTCTCTCACCCAGTGGTGTGAGCTGGGCCCTCCCTGGAGGAGGAACCTGGTTCCCCAAGGTATGTGATCAGTGCTGGGACCCTGCCAGCAGGCGAGGGGATCCCAAGGCAGGTACTGGGCGTGGAGGCCACAAGGGCATCGGCTACCAAGGAGATGGAACTGAACTTCACATCAACCTACTTGGCCCTGGAGGATGGCTGGTTAGCCAGTGATGGGTAAGGTTCCTCAGAGGAGGAACAACCTAAGATAGACACAGTCGCAGAGGGGCCATCAGAAGAAAACTTGGGGATCAACAGAGGTGAGGCACAGATCCTCACCCCCCCAACGTTGCAGGGGCTTGAATCTTCACCCCTTCTGAGGGAGGTCCCCTGCCCCATGGCTGCTCCACTTCCCATGTCCAGCTCCAATCGGGACCCAGGTGACAAGACAGAGACTTGGCCCAGCTCCGTTCAGGACACAGATGACAGTCAAAGATTTGGTGCAGCTCAGATTGGGACCCAACAGACAGACAGACTTGGCTGACAGCTGTCCTATATTCTAAATCCAACTTAACACCAGGAATGTTCAGGGCCTACTCAAGAATGCAAATAATCCTTTCCACTAATATTTACAGGATAAAACTAAGATTGTTGTTAGAATATTAAATTTGACAATAAAATAGTAGTTAAATTTTCAAATTAACTTAATTGGTTAATTGAAATAGGTGAATATTCAAGAAAATTTAATTGTACTGGAAAAAAGTTGTTCCTAAAGTATTAACTAAAATTTTTATTGGTAGTTCATTGCATGGTAAAATTATAATGCAGTCACATTTGCATTATAAAAATTTTCCAAAAGCCTCCTAATAATTAAAAAAAGGGGGATAGTATAATAATATTATGTAAGGAAAAGTATCCTGTAAGCAAATTACATCTAGAATTTTTTTTTAACTTAACATCAAGACACCCATGAAAAACATACATAGTATTAAAATAAGCCAAAGGAAAATCATTTGGGCAAAAATAAAAAGGATCCAAAGTCAAATTTATAGAAAAAATTCCTTTACTAACTTTTGGTGGAGAATGTTTATATATTTTCAGAAAAACAGCTCCAAGACCATGTGAATTCCTACGACAGAGAATGCTCCAGCTATGAAGACGAGAGGAGAAACAGTCCAGAGATGGAAGATGCTGACGACACCTTGCCATTTTTTTCTTTTTGTTGCTCTAATTGAGTGAGTTTTTTTTTACCTTGTCTTCCAAATCATTTATTCAGTCCTCTGCTTCATCCAACCTACTGTTTATTCCTTCCAATGTATTCTTTATTTTATATATGGTATTCTGGTTATTTTTCATGGTCTATATAAAATTTTTCATGCTGTTGAGCAACCTTAAAAGTCATTACTTGGAACTCTATTTGTGATAAATTACTTGTCTCTATTTTATTTAGCTCTTTTCCTGAAGATTCCTCCCATTATTTCATTTGGTGCTTGTTTTTTTTGTGTGTGTGTTTTTTTTTTAAATCATCTTCCCTGTCCCATTTGGGCTGTCTCTTTGTGTGTGTTTCTATGTATTATAGAACTATTATGATTCCCAACATTGTGGTGTATGTGGGGATGTCTTATGTGGTATGTGATCTGTAGGATGCAGTAGTGCAGTCTCCTTGATTGCCTGAGCTGAGTATTCTAGGAATGTCCCTTTTGTGGATTATATGGTCCCTGCTGTTCTATTTGTGTCTTGATTGCTATTGGCCCATTTGTGGGCAAAATTGACTCTCAGGATGTCTGACTATGAGGCTCAACCCCAACCACAGCATGCAAACTGTTGTACAGGTGCTGACAAAACAAAACAAAAATCAAGCAAAATCAACAAAAAGGGGAATAAGAAGAAAAAAGATAAATTAAGAAAAAATAATAGAAATAAAAAAGGATAATAGGAGAAAAGATAAAGAAAAATTTCAAAAGAAGAATATGAAAATTTAAAAAGGAAATATAATAAATAATAAGAAACAAAAATATGAAAATTAAGCAGAAAAAATAGAGTAAGAAAATAAAAGAAGAAAGAGAAAAATATTTTTAAAATTAAAAAAAAATTCAAAGGTATATAAGAGAAAGAAAAGATCCTATCTAATAAGAGTAATATGCAAATTAACCATCACTCCATGACAAAAATGGCAGTGCCCATAGCCACAAGATGGCTGCACCTAGTTATCTCAGGGTGCCGGAGTCCCCCAGTATCAGGGAGGGCTGCTGCTGAGAAACAACAGTGTAAGCGGCCTGGCAGAATGCTGCCCAGAGGCCGGCCTGACCCTTTATAAAATCCAAAAACAAATTCACTCCCCACGGAGTGAGCCCCGCCACCCACACACCTGCAACCTTGGGTCTTAGCCTTGGAAGTGTCACACCCCCACAGAGTGATCCCCTCCCTGCAGCAGCCTGGGGTGTCAGCCTGGGAGGTGGCTGCACCTCTACGGAGCAATATCCCCCCCACACACCTATAGCCTCAGAAGCGCCTGGGACTGGGCGAGTGATCCTGCCTCACTGGCAGCCTAGGGGAGTCTGCCTTGGAACTTCCTTTACCCCCAGTGGAGTAATTGGAGATGGGGGATGGTATCTGTGCAACACTACCTAGCAAACCTCTCCTTTTGGGTAGAAACTTCTGACCAGGTTAGGGAGGTAAATGGATTTTTTAAAAATATTTACAAACCACAAAGGAAATGTCTGAGGTAGAGTTTCACATCAGAAGTAACTTACAACTAATTTCTGAAGGCAAATGGGGACATTGCAGTTACATTACTGGAGAGTACCCCGTGGTCCGGAGGTTGGCTCTGCAACAGCTGTGGGGGGTGCTCCCTGCCCTGGTTCCTCTGTACCTTAGGCAGAGCTTGAGCCCACTCAGGAAGGCCTTTTCCCCTACAGTTCTCACAAAGGCAGGGAGGTTTTGTAGACATGAATAAGAAGTGCCCACACACAAGTCCTGAAAATGCCAGGCAGCAAAAATGACAAATAAACAGGGAAAAGAGCAAAACCAGAAACACCATGGATCCCAACATAGATCATCTTTTTCTTCAGATGACAGTGTGTTTCCCTCTTCTTCATCTGAAGCAAGACAAATTCAAGTACTGATGATTGTACCAACAGAAAAGTTAAGAGAAAGAGAGAACAGAAAAGGAATAAAAGGAGAAAAGAAAGAAAGAACAAAAGATGAAACATCAAGAAAAAGAAAAAGAGAGAAGGGAAAAAAGGAAGAAACAACCACATGATATCACCTTTCTAAGGTCTCATGAAATTTCTGTGTAAGGAGTTTATTTTATGACACTTTTAGTTTGGGTTTACATTTTTACTGTTTTGTCAAGATCATGGCAGGGACACTGTCCAAAATGTTTTTTTTAATATATTTTATTAATTTTTTACAGAGACGAGGGAAAGGGATAGAGAGCTGGAAACATCTATGAGAGAGAAACAACAATCACCTGCCTCCTGCGCACTCCCCACTGTGTATGTGCCCTCAACCAAGCTACATGCCCTTGACTGGAATCGAACCTGAGACCCTTGAGTCTGTAGGCCAATGCTCCCCTCCACTGAGCCAAACCAGTTAGAACTGTCCAATATGTTAAAGAAAAAAAACCTATCTAATAAAGAGGGAATATGCAGTGGAAGACAGTTGGGGATGATCAGGCCAGCAGGGGAGCAGTTAGGCATCAATCAGGCTGGCAGGGAAGTGGTTAGGGGAAATCAGGCAGGCAGGTGAGCAGTTGGGAGCCAGCAGTCCTGAATTGTGAAAGGGATGTCCGACTGCCTGTTTAGGACTCATCTCCCAAGGATCAGGCCTAAACAGGCAGTCAGACAACCTCCAAGGGGTCCCAGATTGGAGAGAGTGCAGGTTGGGCTGAGGGACGCCCCCAGTGCACAAATTTTGTGCACTGTGCCTCTAGTAAGTAATAAAAAAGTGGAGTTTGCTCTGATGTCTGAAGCTGGCCACTTGGTATGTTGGTTCTGGGCCTCTTTGGAGAAACTCTAGTGAATGCTAATGTTAGATGCTGTCTATGTCTGGCCCTCAGCAACCTGTTTGAGGTTTCAAGTAATCCATTTTGTGGCTGTTTCTATTGGGCTTGCATGCACATGAGATGCCATCTTTTGCAAATATTTTCTCCTGGTCTATGGTTAATCTCCTAGTTCTTTTGATATTGTCTTTCACATACCAGAAATTTTTAATTCTATGAAGTCCTGCTTATCAATTATTTATTTCATAGATCATATCTTTAGTGTTATATCTAGAAAGATATTACCATTCCCAAAGTCATCTACATTTTTTCTTACATTGCATTTTGCATTTAGGTCTATAATCTATTTTGAGTCAATTTTTGTGAAGGGTGTAAGGTCTGTATCTAGTTTCCTTTTCTTTTTTGTATATGGATGTCCATGTTTAGAAACTCTGTCTTGCTTCTCTTATTATACCGCATATTTATTATCACTAAAATTTAAAAAATCAAAATGTATGTTTAGTGAATTTACTTTTACTAATAAAAGGTGGTTAAATATTTGTCCCTAACACTGTAATAGGTGGTAGACTTTTCATTAAACTTTATTTGGATTAATAAGCATGGGATGTTGTAGATAGTGTCAAAACCACAGAATTGCAGATGTGGCTTTAAGATTGTTTCTATACTTTATACCTCAGTATAATTAAGAAACCACAAACCACAAAAGTGATTGACCACACCTCCAGAACAGGTGAGAATGTGCTTTGGATATTGCAAGATCATGTAAGTACTTTACTAATATTAAATAGTTACATTTTCCTCTGACTTATCATCTTTCACCAAAGGAGGATCAATTTTAGGAAAACAAAACAAAATGTATGCGTATAAATCCTTTCCCATGACAATTTTTATACTCTGCATGATAAACAACACCCTAAGTGTTAAACTTCATCTTAAAAAAGATTTAAGGCAATAGTACAATTCACTCCAAATAATTCAGCCTATAGAAAGAATCGTATGTGGTCAGTTATATTCTTTACATTTGGGGGTGACCGGGCTGTCAGGGGAGAGCAGTTGGGGATGATCAGTCCAGCAGGGGAGCAGTTTGGCATTATATTCTTTCCAAAAATCACATGGGATTACATATTGTATTTGTTTAATTTATTTTTATTTCTTTTGTAAATGCTTACTAGTTTATTTACCTTTAAAATGTATTGAGTACTCAGTATTCCTCACCATGAACCATATCTTGCTTTTAACTGAAAATCTTTAATAAAAAATATACACCATTTATTAAATCCCAATTATAGCCAATTATTAGAAGTTTTACAAGGTACATCATGCACTTCTCAGAACAAACCTGACACACCTTCATTTTCTATACTTATTAGATGAAAAAAATTGAATCTGAGAGAAAATAACTTGCTCAAATTCATGTATTTACTGAGAGGCTGAGCCAGGATTTGATTGTTAATCTGTCAGAGGCTGAAGTCAAAGTCTATGCTCTTTTTACTATGTTACATTTCCTCCCTAAGAAAATTATGGCATATTGGATTTACACTGTGATTTTCTCTAAAAATTCCAAGGTTCTTTCTGATGTGGGCCTTACCATGAAATATTCTTCATTAATTTAACTTGCCTACTGAAGGTCCATGCATCAGTGGCCTGTATCCAACTGTATTTCTACATTTCTCAAGAGCCTTACCAAATCTCTTGCCTCTTTCCCTTTGTCCAGCAGCCTTTTCCTCTGCATGCCCAAATGCTTTTGTATTCTCCTAATTATTATATTCTTCTTTTCTAGAAAACCTTGATTCAATTTTTATGGGACAATCTTTCTGCCTGCTGAAAAGCTCCAGTTGTGTAAGACCCCTTCTTTTCAGATTCACTTATCTATGAAAATCTTTCATTTTAAATTTCATGACCCTGGTTTTGAGTATCTTCATTTTCTTTGCTACTATATGAGAAGAAATTGTACCCTCTTTGTAGTTTCAAGAATGCAATTTATTTTCCTTTTCTCTTCTCTTTACTCTGTTATTACTAGTTTTGTTTTCCTTTCTACTCTCACTGTACTATAATATCTGGTATCCTTTATATAGTGTTTTCTGTATTCTATCTAGAGCTTATTTATATTTTTTGGAAATGTGGAATATTGAAAGGTATTCTTTAAGCTTACTTTATTCTTGATAGATACAGAGGCAGTAAAGCATCAAACAGACTGACAAATTACAGTGGGAAGGTTAGGGAGAGGTGGGGTAGATAAGAGATCAACCGAAGGACTTGTATGCATGCATATAGGCATAACCAATGGACACAAAACACTTGGGAGTTAGGGCATACATGAGAGTGAGGGGGCAATGGGAAGATATGTACACATGTAACATATTAATAAAATATTGACATTAAAATAAAAAAATAAAAGCTTACTTTCTTTATTATGATGGATAAACTACATTTACATATTTTAAACTTATTTTTAATTACAGTTGACATATAGTATCATATTAGTTTCAAGAGTACAATATAGTAATTAGACATTTACTAATTCATATAACTTATGAAGTGATCATTCCAATAAGTCTAGTTCCCATCTAGCACCATATAGTTATTAGAATATTATTGAATATATTCTCTATGCTATACTTTATATTTTCCCATAACTATTTTATATCTGCCAATTTTTATTTTTTAAGCTCTTCACCTTTTTCACCCATCCCTCGAATACCCCTTTTATCTGGTAAATATCAGTTTGTTCTGTGTGTTTATGAGTTTATTTCTGTTTTGATTGTTCATTTATTTTGTTTTTTAGATTCCACATATAAATGAAATCAAATGGTGTTTGTCTTTCTCTGTCCAACTTATTTCACTTAACGTAATACCCTTTAGGTCCATTCATGTTGTTGCAAATATCAAGATTTCATTCTTTTTATGGCTGAGTAATATTCTATTGTGTATATGTAGCACATGTTCTTTGCATAAAGTACATGTAATACTCACATAGATAATGATTGCCTCTGGCAAGAAAGGCAAATATAACAAACTCCCTGCAGATCAATTAAAAAAAAGTCCATTGAGGTTCCACCCTCCTTTGGTTATAATTAAGTTCGTAAGTGGAACCACACTGTTTCGTAATTTCCCTTCATAGCTCTTTCAGTGAACTGCCAGTTGTGCTGGCTTCTGCTCTCTGGGCTTTGAGAGTTCATTTTCTTCATTAGTCTGCCTGTAGTTCTACCAAGGACCACTAGTTAACAGTTGTTGGCATAATCTTAGTAAATTTCTACTAAGATGAGTATCTTAAAGCAGCTGACAAATTATAACCCACCCACAGAAATAGAAAAAAAATCTAAGAGAATTTTAGGTTATATATATATATATTTAAATCTGATTTTATCCTTTGTTGTAAGGTTAAGGTCTACTTATTCACTCCTGGACAATTGGCTGTTGTTTAAGAAATTGAATATAATAGACAACAGTCAAATGTGAGTTCTGAGGTCATGTTTCTAAAAAGTGTTAACAGAATAATATAGCCTTCTTTGGAAAAAAAAGAGATACATTTTAAAACAAAAAAAAAAATTGTTAAGGCCAACTTTCCTCTTTTGATGAAACACCAGCATTTCATGAAAGGCGGAATATAAAGAGTGTTTCTGGGAGGAAAAATGGTGGTGGAGTAGACAGACGCGTCTGGAGCTTTGTTGCTGGGCAGAGAAAGATAGAGCAGCTGAGAGTCGCACTGGGAGTGTTTGTTGGCAAGTTAAGAGTCAGTTATCCTCCAGGAGAAAGTGGGGGTCTGCTGGACGAGGCTCTCCAGGCCAGGCAGCCCCACTGCCATGGGTTTTTTTTTTTTTGCTGGAGCCACCAGCTCGAACGTGGAGACCAGGCCATCTTGCAGAGGGAGGTAAATGTCTGGGGCGGTCTCAAAGCTGTGGCTGAAGCACCCACCAAACAGCCGGGGACCCAGAACACCGCTCTCCAATCAGCGCAGACACAGAAGAGATCCACACGGCACACGGAAAGGTCAGATTTTGCCTGGGATAAGGTGAGGTCTCCTGTCCCACAGAACAGAGATGCTCACACTGTGGGAACCAGGCTGCGAGAAAGCTGCTTCTGGAGAGGTCTACGGATATGGGGCAGGGCATGATCCCTAAGTCTGGAGGCAAACTCTTGGAGCTATTGACAGATGGGAGCTCTGGAAAACGACTCGTTTTGATCTGAGGCAGACGGAAAGCCTGGGAGTTATTACAGTGTCCCGGCTGCAAAATCCCCACAAACCAGTTTTGAGAATCTCAGAGTAGCAGGATCTGAGCACAGCCTAGAGAGGTCTTGTGCTTAGACTCAGGTCAATTCTGAAACACTGCCACTCAGTGGATGATGCACAAATTGACTCTCACATAACCACAAAAGAATAAAGAGATTAAAACACAACTCAGCAGTGGAACACAGGGAACTGTAATACCCTCCTGACTGGGAAACAGAAGTGTCAAGCAGAGCAATAGCGGTAGTGAATGACCATTCTTTTTTTTTTTCCTTTTTTTCTAATATTTTATTTTATTTTATATTTTTTCATTTTTGCATATTTTAATTAAAAACATTTTTTTCTTTCCTCCTCAATTGATTTAATTATTACATTTTTGTTTTCAACTAGTATTATTACTACTACTATTTTACCTTTTTGGAAAAAAACAAGTATCATTTTGTTTTCCCTTTATTTTACTTTGGGATTAGAGTTCTATATTCTATTTTCATCTTTCCTTTACCATAATTTTACTCTATCTCAACTCTACCTTTATGCCAACACTTTCCTCCTAACTTTCCCCATTTTGTTGTCTTGTTTTCTCTTTTCCTTTTCCAAATTTAGATTCTCCCTATTCTTTATCTTTACCTGGTTAAAATTTCAACCCACTTATATATGTAATTTCAAATCCCCTACTCCAAGTCCATACAAACCTCTCTCTTCTTGTCTTCGCTATCCAAAAAGTTGTTTTTCTCTAGGTCCTTTTGCTGCTGTTTGCCTGAACGGTGATTACATCACTTTTTGTACTTTTTTGGTGAGATTGTTTTAGCTTATTCTACTTGTTTTATTTTGCTTTTTGTTTGCTTTGTTTTGGTTTGTTTTTTACCTCTCTTCTACTTCACCTTCCTCGATACCAATTGTTATTTATAGTTTGTATTAAACTCCAGGTACTAGTTGCCGGCATTTGTTGGGATTAGTGACTGTTCTATTGGTGTTTTCTCCTGACATCTATATTTTGTTCCCCTTTTCTCTCTTATCCTCTTTCTTTTCTCTGACCTTTTTCTCTTTCTCTTTTTTTCTTCTTCTCCTTTTTATGTTTTTATTTATTTTTTGTTCATTTATTTATTTATTTATTCTCCCTCTCCAAATTTGATTTTGGCATTTCTTTTTTTTATTTTTTTTCCTCATTTTCCTCTTCTTTTATCTCTACTTACCCCTAATTTGTTTTTCATTAGTGGTCACCTTATATATGGTTATTAACATCCTGTACACATTTCTGTTCAGTGCCTTGTGTGTATTGTCCCTGCTCGTGTTGTAGTTTGTACCTTTCAATCAACGTACGAGAGAGAACTACATAACCAGGAACCTAGAGAAGAAAGACGATGGGCAGAAAAAGAAACAGCTCACATAAGACAGGAAGATAGGTTTCACCAGAAAAAGAAGTAAATGAAATAGAAGCAGAAATAAGCCTGCCAGAGAAAGACTTCAGAGAAATGATCATAAGGTGGATGAAAAGAATGAAAGACAAAATTGACAATCTGAGTAAGAGCCAAGAGGAAATGAAGAAGACGCAAGAAGAAATGCAGAAGAACCTAAAAGAAATGTAGAATAATCAAGAAGAAATTAAAAATGACATCAGTGCTATAAAGAACTCAATAGAAAGCATCAAAAGTAGACTAGAAGAAGCAGAGGACTGCATCAGTGAGCTAGAGGACACAGTAGGAAAAAATACCCAAGTACAGCAGTTTCTAGAAAAAAAAGTAAAAAAGCAAGAGGAGTGCCTAAGGGAACTTTGGTAAAACATGAAACAAAACAACATCGGCATAATTGGGGTTCCAGAAAGAGTGGAAACTGAGCAAGGATTAGAGAACTTGTTTGAATAAATAATGACAGAAAATTTCCCCAATATAGGAAAGAAAAAACCCACACAAATCCAAGAAGCTCACAGGGTCCCAAGCAAAATGAACCCCAACAAACCGACACCAAGGCACATTATAATTAAATTGGCAAACACCAATGACAAAGTAAGAATCTTAAAAGCAGCCAGAGAGAAACAGGAGGTTACCTACAAAGAAACCCCCATAAGACTAGCTACTGACTTCTCAACAGAAAGTCATCAGGCCAGAAGGGAATGCAATGAAATATACAAAGTCATGCAAAGGAAGGGTCTGAATCCAAGAATACTATACCCTGCAAGACTCTCAATGAAAATTGAAGGTGAAATCAAAAGCTTCACAGACAAAAAAGGACTAAGGGAATATATTACCACCAAACCAGCAATGCAAAAAATGTTAAAGGGTCTGCTGTAATAAAAAGAAATAGAAAGCGAAGAAGGAATTTGGGGGTAAAGACTAAAAATGGCGACATATAAGTACTTATCAATAATAACTTTAAATGTAAATGGATTAAATATTCCAATCAAGAGACATAGGGTAATCCATTGGATAAGAGAACATGATCCATATATCTGCTGTCTGCAAGAAACCCACCTTGGACAAGAGCTGCACACAGATTGAGGGTGAAAGGATGGAAGATGGTATTTCAGGCAAATGGAAATGAAAAAAAAGCTGGGGTTGCAATACTTATATCTGACAAATTAGATTTCAAAGTGAAGGACATAACAAGAGATAAAGAAGGCCACTTTATAATACTAAAAAGAACAATCCAACAAGAAGAAGAAATTCTGGTAAACATATATGCACCCAATATAGGAGCACCTAAATACATAAAAAAAAAACTCCTGGAGGATATTAAGGGAGAGATTGACAGCAATACAATCATAGTAGGAGACTTTAATACCCCACTGTCACCACTGGACAAATCCTCTAACCAAAAAATCAGAAAAGAAACATCAATCCTAAATGACTCACTAGACCAGATGGAATTAATTGACATCTTGATTTTGGCATTTCTTTCTTTTTTGGCATTTAACCACAAAGTCACAGAATATGCATTCTTCTCTAGTGCACATGGGTCATTTTCAATGATAGATAATACATTGGGTCATAAGAAGAGTCTCTTCAAATTCAAGAAGATAGAAATCATATCAGGTACTTTCTCAGACCACAGTGGCATAAAACTGGAAATCAACTATAATAAAAACAATAGAAAAAAATCAAATACATGAAGACTAAACAGCATGCTATTAAACAACGACTGGGTAACCAAAGGGATCAAAGAAGAAATAAAAAACATCATGACAACAAAGGACAATTACAACACAACAATACAAAATTTATGGGAAACAGTGAAAGCAGTCTTGAGAAGGAAGTTCATAACCCTACAAGTGTACTGCAAAAAAACAGGAAACAATGGTAATAAATTACCTAACCCTACAACTCAAATAGCTAGAAAGAGAGCAACAAGAAAAGCCCAGTGTAAGCAGAAAGAAGGAAATAATAAAGATCACAGCAGAGATAAAAAACATGGAGACCAAAGAAACAATTCAAAAGATCAACAAAAACAAGAGCTGGTTCTTTGAAAGGATAAACAAGATTGATGGACCTCTAGCCAGGCTCACCAAAAAGCAAAGAAAGAAGACCCAAATAAAGAAAATCAGAAATGAAAGAGGAGAAATAACAACAGACCCTGCCAAAAACAAAGGATTGTTGAAAAATACTATGAACAACTCTATTCCAACAAATTGGACAACCTTCAAGAAATGGACATATTCCTAGAAAAATATAACCTTCCAAAACTCAATGAGGAAGAATCTAAACATCTCAATAAGCCAATAACTATGGAAGAAATTGAAGCAGTCATCAAAAAGCTTCCAACAAATAAAAGCCCATGATTAGATTGCTAAACAGGAGAGTTTTACCAAACATTCATGGAAGAATTAAAACCTTTCCTCCTCAGACTGCTCAAAAACATTCAAGAATAAGGAACACTTCCAAACACCTTCTATGAAGCCAACATCACCCTAATACTAAAACCAGATAAAGACAACACAATGAAAGAGAATTATAGGCCAATATCTCTCATGAACATAGATGCCAAAATCCTCAACAAAATTCTAGCAAATCGGATCCAGCTGTACATCAGAAAGATCATATACCATGACCAAGTAGGATTCATCCCAGGAATACAGGGATGGTACAATATCCGCAAATCAATAAACATGATACATCACATAAACAAATTGAGAGATAAAAATCACATAGTCATATCAATTGATGCAGAAAAAGCATTTGACAAAATCTAACACCCTTTCTTGATAAAAACTCTCAGCAAAGTGGGAATAGAAGGAGCATACCTCAACATCATAAAAGCCATATATGATAAACCCACAGCTAACATCATATTCAATGGGCAAAAACTAAAATCATTTCCCCTAAGAACAGGAACAAGACAGTAATACCCACTCTCAGCTCTCCTGTTTGACATGGTACTGGAAGAATTAGCCATTGCAATTAGACAAGAAGAAGAAATGAAAGACATCCAAATTGCAAAAGAAGAAGTAAAGCTGTCCTTATTTACAGATGACATGATATTGTACATAAAAAACCCAAAGGACTGCATCCCAAAACTAATTGACTTAATAAATGAATTCAGAAATGTAGCAGGATACAAAGTTAATGCCAAGAAATCTGTGGCATTTCTTTACACTAATAGTGAAATTACAGTAAGAGAGACTCAAAAAGCAATCACATTTACCATCACACCCAAAAAATTAAGATACCTAGGAATAAACCCAACTACAGAGGTAAAAGACCTATATGTAGAAAACTACAACACACAGAAAAAAGAGATAGAGGAAGATGTTAACAGATGGAAGAGCATACCATACTCATGGATTGGGATAATCAACATCATTAAAATGTCCATACTACCCAAAGCAATCTATAAATTCAATGCACTACCCATTAAAATACCAACGACATACTTCACAGACTTAGAAAGAATTATCCGTAGATTCATCTGGACCAAATAAGACCATGAATAGCCACAGCAATTCTAAGAAAGAAGAATAAAGTAGGTGGGATCTCAATACCAGATTTCAAGCTATATTACAAAGCAACTGTTCTCAAAACAGCCTGGTACTGGTACAAGAAGAGATGTATAGACTAATGTTATAGAATAGAGAATCCAGATATCCATCCAAACCACTATGCTCAACTAATATTTGAAAAAGGAGGCATGAACATACAATGGAGTCATGATAGCCTCTTCAACAAATGGTGTTGTGAAAATTTGACAGATACATGCAAAAAAAATCAAACTGGACCACCACCTTATACCAAATACAAAAATAAACTCAAAATGGATACACGACTTAAACAATAGAAGGGAAACCATAAAAATATTAGAGGAATCCACAGGCAGCTCAATCTCAGACATATGCCGAAAGAACTTTTTCACTGATACTGCTCCAAAGGCCATGGAAGCTAAAGACAAAATAAGCAAATGGGACTACATCAAAATAAAAAGCTTTTGTACAGCAAAAGAAACCATCAACAAAACAACCAGAAAGACCACTGTATGGGAGAACATATTTGCAAATGTTATCACTGATAAAGGTTTAATCTCCAACATCTACAGCCAACTTATACAACTTAATAAAAGGAAGATAAATGATTCAATAAAAAAAATGGGCAACGGACCTAAATAGAACCTTTTCGAAAGACGACAGAAGGAAGGCCAAGAGACACATGAAACATGTTCAAAATCACTAATTATCTGAGAGATGCAAATCAAAACAACAATGCAATACCATCTTATACCTGTCCGAATGGCAATCATCAACAAATCAACAAAGGACAAGTGTTGGCAAGGATCTGGAGAAAAAGGAACCCTTGTTCACTGTTGGTGGGAATGCAGGCTGGTGCAGCCACTGTGGAGAACAGTATGGAGTTTCCTCAAAAAACTAAAAATGGATCTCCCATTTGACCCAGCAATCCCACTATTAGGAATTTTTCCTAAGAAATTACAAACACCAATCAGAAAGGATTTATGCACCCCTATGTTCATAGCAGCACAATTTACAATAGCCACAATTTGGAAACAGCCTAGGTGCCTGTCAGCAGATGAGTGGATCAGAAAACAGTGGTACATCTAAACAATGGAATTCTATGCTGCCATTAAAAAGAAGGAACTCTTACCATTTGCAGCAACCTGGATGGAACTGGAGAGCCTTATGCTTAGTGAAATAAGCCAATCAATGAAGGAGAAGCACCACATGCTCTGCCTCATTTGTGGATAATAAAGAACATTGTAAACTGATGAACAAAAGATAGATACAGATCCAGTAAAGCATCAAACAGACTGTGATATTATAGCAGAAAGATTAAAGAGAGTTGGGGTAGATAAGAGATTAATCAAAGGACTTGTATCTATGCATGTAAGCATAACGAATGAACATAGACACTGGGGGGTTAGGGTATGCCTGGGAGGGAGGGGGGCAATGGGGAGATATGTATACATGTAATACAATAAAAAAAGTGTTTCTTCACAACCAAAATTTAGAAAAAAAATATTACAATTTTAAAATGAACGATGGAATTCTAATGTCGTAATTTTGTTTTATCTTAAAATTGGGGACTTTTTGTTCATCTGTGAAGGCAAAGCTTTTTGAGGGCTTACTTCTGAGATACTATGAATATCCTGTAAAATAGAAAAGGAACAAGTGTAACTGTGTATGTAGACTGCGTACTGAGGTAGAGATTTTGGGAAAGTATGAAAATTTCCTTGTCAAAGGAAGGTATTAAATCATAGAGATGTAGTATAAACCCAAGTTGTCCAGCTCTTAGTTAAGAGCCAGTTACTCAGCAGCAATTGGGTAACTTTAATGTTTTGCTATCCTTTTAAGAAAAACCAGAAGAGCCAAGACCGGTTTTGCTCAGTGGATAGAGCGTCGGCCTGCGGACTGAAAGGTCCCAGCTTTCATTCCGGTTGGGGGCATGTACCTTGCTTGAGGGCACATCTCCACTATGGGGTGTGCAGGAGGCCGCTGATCGATGTCTCTTTCATCGATGTTTCTGACTTTATATCTCTCTCCCTTCCTCTCTGTAAAAAATCAATAAAATATATTTAAAAAACAAAACAGAAACAAAACAAACAAAACAAAACAAAACCAGAAGATTATGAGCAGTGGTAAGTTTGAATCTCCCACCAGGAGATGCCAAATAGTTTACTGGAATCCTGAGAGCAAAGCTGTTTTATGTAATTTCATTTTCTCTCTGTTATTTGCAGCCTTATTTCAGGTGTGAAATAAAAATTATCATTGTTGCCTTCAAAACATTATTCACATTGGCTTAGGATCTTCTTTGGATGATGCTGATTATTTGAGAGTGATAAGCTGTTTTGACTTTGATGATCACAAGAGGCCTATTGACCTAAGTGGTAGCTCTGTGTCTGATATCAAGCTCAAGAGGACTCCCGGAAGCAGAATTGGCAAAATACTTCTCCCCTGTCTGTCCTTTGGCTATAAAATCTATTTTACCAACGTTGGTAACCAACATGCCAATGAATGCCCTCTATCTGCCAGGATTTCCAAAGTTTAGGTTAATTTTAAATTATTTTGAAGATGTAGACATGGATGGAAATGCTTCAATCATGAAAGAAATGTTTAAAATATAAACATGGTATTCAATGCAGGACTAATAACTGGGCTTTAAGGTAACTTTGGGCCTCAAAGGCCTCCTTTTATTTCTGAGCTATCTCCAGGCCTGTCTCCTATGATAAAGTGGGAAGGACTTCACAATGAGAATCCTTGGTGAGTTTTCATTCATTTTGAATAACTAAATCATTTTATCTGGACCTTTCACAGCTAGATAAAAATTGCAGTAGTGTAGAATGAAGCAGCATGACTTCTGAAAACCCAGACTGCTAATATCTTATCACACAGGTTTTTATGTTCTTTGTGACTAAATTATATAATATTCATTTGATTCAATGCTGTGACTGACAGTCTCAGGAGCTTTAAGGAAACTCACAATGAGGAAAACAAGAGAAGAAATAGCTCAAGGAGTCTTAATGAGGCAACTTAGAGTGAGAAGTCCTGGAATAAAAATGAGCATATGGTTGAAAGAAAATGTGTTTTTCCAGATATCATTATTGAGGAAGGTCACTAGACTGAACGTGTTAAAAGAAGAGTCCATAAAAATGAAGGGCCTAAGTTAGAAAAAGATCCCTATTGAGGAAAATGGCCCAGTTTTTTGTGGGTTTTTTCCTCCCCTTGCTGTTGTGCATACATTGTATATATTAGGGAGTAAAACAATCTTGCTAGCCTAGCCCCAGTAGGCTGAACCTAAAAACAATCACTGTAGAGGTTGGGCAGATGGAATACACTTAATGCTAAGCTGATTTTTTTAATACACATTGAATGTTAGCAAAACCAACTCAATCTGCACTTCTGTTTTGAGAAGTACAAACTCTAATCATTTGACCTCAGGACGTATCCTGAATTACACTAAGCTATATTCTGATTTTCTATGTTAGGTATAATAATTACTACAATGACAGCATCAACTACTATTACTACTACTATTCTTGCTGCTGCTGCTACTATAAAGTAGCTACCATTTACTGAGAACCTACCATGGGTCAGGCACTGTAATAGACATTTCATACGCACTGTCTTATTTAATCCTCATTTATCTCTATGAGGTGGATACTATTTTTTAAATCCATAATATGTAGATAAAGAAACTTGCACACTAAGAGCTTCAGCAACTTGCCCAAGTTCACTCAACTTGTAAGTGGCAGAGTCAGAATTCAAATCAAGGCAGATATCCGAGCTTAGAAACATCAGCAACCAGAGTGATTGTGAAATTGATGAGTGACCTTATTTTCTCATGGATCCTTTTGATAAACCTCTATCCCCCTGAGCACAATCTGAGTCTGTCTTTTTCTTGAAACTTTAGAGATCCTAATACCACCATTAAAAATTCTTGTTTTTAGTTGTGGTCTATTTTCAAATGGAACAAAAACCTCTCCAATGTGAATCAGAAAGAAATAGTAAAAAATGAATAAACAAAAAACAGATGCAGAGAAACCAAGATGGTGGCATAGGTAAACACTTGAACTTGCTGCCTCGCACAACCACTTAAAAACTACAACTAAAAGACAAAACGGATATCATCCAGAACCACAGGAAGGCTGGATGAGTGGAAATTATACAACTAGAAAGAAAAAGAAAAGCACACTGAGACTGGAGGAGGTGTGGAGGTGAGAAAGTGAAGTGCTGAGGTACAGATTTGCACACCCAGAAAGGGCTGGCAACTGAGTACGTTGTTGTTGTTTTTTCAATCAGAAGGGAGACACAAGCTCCTACTACTATGAACTCCAGTTTCGGGTGAGATTCTGGGGACCCAGACACATACGAGGAGAAAATGGACTGTCTGGCATTGGGCCAGAACATGCGGTCGGCTTTCTCTCAAAAGTACTTGCAGTGATCATTGTTCCTGTACAGTGCTGTGGGACACAGAGACACTGGGACTACTTTGCTCCACTCTGGTGATTTCCTGAGACTCCACCCCACCCAATTTACAACCCCACCCAAGCTGTATGCAGAGGCTTTTGCATATGAATGGCCTGGTCCTTTGCAGTCTAAAACCTAACATACTGAAGCTGGGTCAGAGAGCCCCAGAGTTTCCAAAAGAAGACCCAAGGCTCCACAGCAGCTTGCATTGCTTCACAGATGGGCCTCAACTGGGCACCTCCAAACCTCAAACAAAGAGGAGTAATCTACAGATCTCTCTGTAGCTCAGGCAGTGGTTGACTTTGCACTTCCTTGGAGATCCAAGAGCCAGTGAACCCAGTGGTCAGAGTGAGACCATCCAGATTACAACTCTTCACATCCACAAGCAACACACTCAAGGGGCAGACTCAATGAAACTATGCAGGCCAGAAGGGAGTGGCGGGACATATTCAAAGTGATGAGTTGCAAGAACATACTACCAAGATTACTCAGCAAAGCTATCATTCAGAATTGAAGGTCAGATAATGAGCTTCACAGATAAGAAAAAGCTAACGGAGTTCAGCACCACCAAACCAGTATTATATGAAATGCGGAAGGGTATTCTTTAATAATAGGAAGAAGAAAAAAGTAAAGATAAAAATTATGAACAACAAAGTGACAATAAATACATATCTATCAACAAATGAATCTAAAAATTAAGTGAATAAAAAATTTGATGAACAGAATAAACTGGTGAATATAATATAATCAGGGTCATAGAAAGCAAGTAGACTGATAATTCTCAGGGGAAAGGGGATCTGGGTGGTAGGGGAAGAAACTGAACAGAAGGTGTACACCTATTGATGAAGACAGTGGGGGGGGGGTAATGACAGAGGGTGGAGTGGGAACCGGGTAGAGGGGAGCTATGGAGAAAAAAAGAGGGACAACTGTAATAATCTAAACAATAAAGATTTATAAAAAAAAAACACAGATCTAGAAACAGAGAAGTATCGATCAGACTATCAAACCTCAGAGGCAGGTAGGAAAGGGTGGGAGAAAGGGGAGAGATCAACCAAAGTACTTGTATGCATGCATATAAACCTAACCAATGGACACAGACAACAGGGGAGTGAGGATATGAGTGGTGGGTTGGGGGGCAAAGAGAGGAAGAGGATACATATGTAATACCTTAATCAATAAAAAATAATAATTTTTAAAAAGGAATACATGTTGGATATCTACTTAATTCAAGACATTCTACTAAGGTATGTGGAGGATAGTATACAAAGATACATTATATATGTTCTCCAGCTTCATGGAGAATGCCAGAAGAAGAGATATGAAATTACAATCCTGCTAATGTTTATTGTTTATATATTATATTGTTTATATAAAAAGAAAACTCACAATATATGAAATGTTGGGAGATAAAGTTAATGGCTAAAATTTAACAAGCACATTTGTGTCAGACACTAAATGAAGTATTTAATCCTTACACAAACACCACAAGATAAATACTATTGTTAGCTCATATTTACAGATGAGGAAACTGGGGGTCAAGAACAGTGGGTCAAAGCTGTTCAGTCAGTAAACAACAGAACCAGACCTCTAATCCAGTTTAACTTCAGAGACTGAGCTCTTCACCAATAAATGCCCATTGTTTTTATGGCAAATGTCCAAATAAATAGCACAATCATGAAATACTTGGGAATCCAAAGGAGAAAGGGAAATTTCCCCCTAGATTTAAAATGATAAATATGTATTGGATGTGAGTTTTCATTATTATGTAAAGGTTAATTGAACTTTGGAGTAAGCAAACAATATATTAAAATGGAAACTTGTAAAATAAAAAACATTAGAATATAAAACATTTGCATTACAAAAGTTTATTTGCTTCACAGAGAATCATCATGGTTTTCATTTCAATAACAGTCTTCCCTATTGTGCTCAGAATATAATTGGATTTGCACACACACACAACAAAGTAAAGGAAAGAAAGAAATGAATGTGCAGTGTTTCTATAATATGACTATTTTATAAAACAAGACACAACTTTACCACATTTCATATGCAAACTCCAAGGCTTCCAACAAAGACAAAAAGATAAGAAAAAACATGCCCACTTACTCATCTTCTTCTCTGACTCCCTCATTTTATAGATGAGAAAATGAAAACTAAGGGGTGGTGATTTAGCCAGTTATTCAGCTAGTTAGTGGTGTCCTCATTAGTGATTTGCAAGACTCATCAAGTCCTTTGTTCCCCAGGCTCACTTTCTTCAAACTATACCGGTTCACTATTCTTTAATGAGAAGCAAAATAACATCAGTAACTTTTAGGTCAAATATTCTTACTTCTCTGTTGTTATAATGCATGGACATATGTCATCCTGATTACAAGAGGATAGAGAAACGGTGAAGTAACCCTATTAACCTGAACACTCCTATCACAATAACTCATATTTCACTCATTTCTCTCACCTTGTTAAGGGCACACAGGATGAATGCCATTCATATATGTATATCTCAAAGCTAAGAAGGTGCTTGGTTGACTTTGTGACTACATTTAAATTTCTTTATCAGTGGAGCATTACATGCTTTCAATATAACATCAAATGAACAGAGTTGCTTTACGTAAGTGGTTCAAAAAAGCTTTTGCTACCAATTCAGCAGGGCTAATAGATTTACTATATAGCTTCTTGGAGTAATACTTGTAAAAGGTTAAAGGTGAGATGCTCTGTTTGTACTGTGATTTGTTGGAAGAATAATGTAAACAGTAAAGAAGTGAGGTCTGCAAATAAGCGATAAAGTCCGCAAAAGAATTTTCATGTGAATAATCATAGATGAAGTATAAGCATTTAGTCTCTTGAATTGTGGTAGATATAATAGCCTGTAGCCTATGTGATCAGAATTTCTATCAAATCAATACCCAATCCTCATTCTTAAGGTTGTTTGACTCAAACCATTTATATTTTGGTCTAGTTCATTAAACATATAATTTATTGGTTATTAAAATGCCCCTACAGAATTTTTCCATTACAGAAAAATATGAAAAGTGATTTATGCAGCTTGTGTGTAAATTGATACATGTCATAAAGACAAGAGGCGTAATTTGTTTCCAAATAGCACTTCTTTACTATTGGAATTGGTTACAGATTTCAAAACATAATCACAGAGAAAACTTGATTAAATCTGTTAGTTGTATGGGTTTGGATGCAAAAAGCTCCCTTCATAAAATCTACTGCTCTAGACAGTGTGTACTACTCTGTTAGCTTTGGTTACAGCGCGCACCAATGCAGGTTAACACATAAAAATGAACAAATCAAGAAAAAGAAAGCTGCCTGGCCCACATGAGGTTACCTATTTCATGCTTAATTTCCCCAACAGTCATTCCTAGCAGCAGGGCAGGATAGACTAAAGATAAATGGTGAATCAAAGGAAGGACAAAATGAAATGAAAATGAAGGATAAAGATGATAGAATATTTGCAAGGGATATCTCTTTAATGTTTTCTCTATTGATCATAAACCAAAATCCAAGCCCAGAGGTTATGGCTTTGTATCATCAAACTTCATCTTGACTTATAGTGGCTGCCTGAACTATTCCTCCCCAAACACCAATGTTTGCTTTTTCTAAACAGAATAGTTCTCACCATAAAATAGAGAATTCTCATTTCAGGAAAAGATCAAGTATGGATAAAAATCCCTTGCATTACTAATGACTTTTTCAATCATATTTTCCCTTTGAATATATATAGCTTCTTTTGTTCTGAATGTCCCTTGTTTGTTTTCAGCTTCTTTCTTGCTTGTAATGCTAGAGCTATGGATATGTGATTCTAAGACAAATAGGGGCTTGTCATTTCAGAGCCATTAATTTCAGTAAATAATCATTTGTTGGGTCTGAACTACTTTATTATTAAATTCACCATATAGTCGTTGATCTCTTACTACAAATAATATTTTGTAGGGGGATTTTAATATCACTTAGACACCATTCTCATAAATTAACACCAGCAATGTTCTTAAGAGCTGCAAATTCTGCCACTTCACCTTTCACAGCCATAAACTCATTCACCCTATCCATCCTAATGGGGCTGGATTAATGAAGCTTTCAAAAGTGCAACATTTGGTGAAAATTTCAGAAGTACCTGAATAACTGATTATTTGCATATTCACTAGCAAATGATGTGATTTTGGCTGCTGATTAGTGTGCATGGAATATCTTACTGCATTGCCTCCAAGATATACCACATTCCACCCTCTGTCAGCCACACTAATGAAGAGGAGCAATAAAACAGATAATACAAAGCAGCAGGTTACTTGCTGATCTCCTCATTAACATGGGGAGTAGAATGAAAGGAATGTAAGAGCTGCCACAGAAGAGTAACACAACTTATTTTTCTTCTTCTAAGGGTAACCATAAAAAAATCAAATACAAATAATTTGTCTTTGAAAACTGCCCACCTTGCCTATTGTCTGTTTATCCCAGGAACTAGTATCCCTGCTTATCTTCCAGCTTCCCAGGACTCCACAGAGTTTTTTTGTTTTGTTTTGTTTTCTGTTTTCTCCAAAGAATTTTGTGCTCTACATGTTTCCTTGCTCTCATCCCCATCCCAAATCAAAGCGTGCCTGCTCCATGTTTCATTTCATTTCATCACTAATTTATATTTTCCAAAGTGACATAGCACACATGTTGGCATTCTGCTCCGAACATACCCACAGGAGACCACATTCATCAGATATCAGATATTCCACTCTTTTTGTTACTAAGCCCAGTGTCAGCTTCATAGCCTTTCTCATCAGCCATTATCTCCAGGCAGCCATTCTCACTTCAATGAAACAAAAAAGTATGTGATAAAGAGAGGATTTGACTAAAAATAGAGTTTCATAGTTTAATAAAGGGGATCACATAAGTGTTAGTAGTGAAACAGTAGATACCTTTCTAATAAAATCAGAAGGAAAATAGGTTGTTTTTGTTGTTGTTGTTTTTTAACTATTACTGCAGTTTGTAACATTGGAAGTGCAAGCATAAGAACTAAAGCATTTGAAAGGCTTTGTGTAATTCAGATGTTGACTGATTTTAGAATTTGCTATGTTAAAATAGACATGTTAAAATAGTCAGGTAATCACTGAAATTTAAAAAAAAAATTAGTCCAAAGATTACAAGAAATTAGAACCAAAGAAAATAGAAAAAAAGCAGAAAATGCATAAGGTAGTTTAAATAAATGCAAATATCTCAGTAATTACTACAAATATAAATGGTCTAAACTCTCCAGCTAAAGGACAAAACTTTTCTGAACTTTTTAAATTCAATGATCTATAATAATAACATAATATGCTAATTAGACCAGATGACCTTCCAGAAGATATTCCAGATGAACTTCTGGACAAAGCTGCAACTGCAAGGGCCAAGACCCTTCATGATTTTCATGCATAGGGCCTCTAGTATATTTTATAAGAGTATACAAAAAGATTAAAGTTAAAGAATAAAATAATTATACTATGTGACATTGATGCAAATAAAGTGGCTATAGATACATTAGTACCAGACAAAAAAAGCCTTTAATAATCCTATCTAGGGGGAGAATCCAAGATGACGGCATAAGTAAACACCTACACTGCTGCCTCACACAACAATTTCAAAACTACAACTAAAAGACAGAACGGACATCATCCAGAACCTCAGGAAAGCTGGCTGAGTAGAAATTCTGCAACTAGAAGGAAAGAGAAGGGCTCACAGAGACCCAGAGTAGCTGCAAAAAGCTGAGGTACGGAGATGCTCACATGGAGAGAGTGGGTGCTAGAGTACCTAGCTGGCTTTCTCTGGTGGGAGGGAGACAGAGACTCCCAAATGTATTGAACTCCTTATCCTACAGCTCTGAACCCCAGGTCTGGGCGAGACTCATACGGGGGAGTTTGGAATGTGAAAAGGGAGGAGTGCACAAAAATTAGGGGAACCATGAAAAGACAGAAGTCTGGTGGTTTGCACAGCACTGCATGTAGAAGACCGACTGCTGATTGTACCGCTAGCTTTCACAAGTAGGCAGGAGACAGAGCCTCCCATCTATGTTACTTCTAACTACACTAAACCCCAGTTTCTGGTGAAACCCAGGGGACCCAGACTCATATGGTCCCAGAGTGCAGGGGAGCCAGAAAGGCAGAGGTCTACAGGCAATGTGGCGTGTACAGGGACTGCTCAGGTGATTACCCAGAGAAACGTGAGGCCCAGGGGCCATGGAGGATGGAGCTGACTGGAAGGCAAGGCGGTCCGTTAAGCCCTGAGACTCCACTCATCTCAAGCTCAACAGAGAGGCTTTTGCAGTTTTGGAAGTCTTGTATCATAAGGCTGAATCCAACACAGAAGTTCTCCCAGCATAGTGAAAAATGCAGAGACAAAGGAAAAGATCACAAACAAAAGAAATGGAGAAAAACAAACGACTGGATATAGAGTTCAAAACCATAGTGACAAGGTTTTTCAAAGATTTCCTAGAAAAGATGGATAAATTTAGCGAGACCCAAGAGGAGATGAAAAAGGACCAACTAGAGATGAAAAAGGACCAACTGGAGATGAAAAAGGACCAATTAGAAATTAAACATACACTGACTGAAATAAAAAAATATTATACAGAGACCTAACAGCAGACTAGAGGAAGGCAAGAATCAAGTCAAAAATTTGAAATATAAAGAATAAGAAAACACTCAACTGGAAAAGCAAGAAGAAAAAAGAATTAAAAAATGTGAAGATAGTGTAAAGAGCCTCTGGGACAGCTTCAAGCTTACCAACATTAGAATTATGGGGGTGCCAGAAGAAGAGAGAAAGCAAGATACTGAAAACCTATTTAAAGAAATAATGACTGAAAACTTCCCACACCTGGTGAAAGAAATAGACTTACAAGTCCAGGAAGCACACAGAACCCCAAATAAAAGGAATCCAAAGAGGACCACACCAAGACACATCATAATTAAAATACCAAGAGCAAAAGACAAAGAGAGAATACTAAAAGCAGCAAGAGAAAAACAGTTCATTACCTACAAGGGAGCACCCATATGATTGTCAGCTGATTTTTCAACAGAAACTATGCAGGCCAGATGGGAGTGGCAAGAAATATTCAACGTGATAAACAGCAAGAACCTACAACCAGGAATACTCTATACAGCAAAGTTATCATTCAGAATTGAAGGTCATATAAAGAGCTTTACAGATAAGAAAAAGCTAAAGGAGTTCACCACAACCAAACCAGTATTATATGAAATGCTGAAAGGTACTCTTTAAGATGAAGAAGAAAAAGTTAAAAGATAAAAAATTATGAGCAACAAATATATATCTATCAACAAGTGAATCTAAAAATTAAGTGAATTAAAAATTTGATCAAAAGAATAAACTGGTGAATATAATAGAATCAGGAGCATAGAAAGGGAGTGGACTGATAATTCTCAGGGGGAAAGGGGTGAGGGGGGTACAGGGAGAGACTGGACAAAAATTATACACCTATGGATGAGGTCCATGTGGGGGAGGTAAGGGTAGAGGGAGGGTTGGGAGCTGGATGGAGGGGAACTATGGAGGCTAAAATGTAATAATCTGAATAATAAAGATTTAAATAAATAGATAGATAGATAAATAGATAGATTATTATTAAAAAGAGGACTATACCAAGACACATCATAATTAAAATGCCAAGAGCAAAAGAGAAAGAGAGAATATTAAAAGCAGCAAGAGAAAAATAGTTTATTATCTACAAGGGAGCACCCATACGACTGTCAGCTGATTTCTCAACAGAAACGATGCAGGCCAGACGGGAGTGGCAAGAAATATTCAACGTGATGAATAGCAAGAACCTACAACCAAGAATAATCTATCCAGCAAAGCTAATATTCAGAATTGAAGGGCAGATAAAGAGCTTCACAGATAAGAAAAAGCTAAAGGAGTTCATCAACTCCAAACCAGTATTATATGAAATGCTGAAAGGTACTCTTTTAGAAGAGGAAGAAGAAAAAGGTAAAATCCAAAAAAATTATGAACAACAAATACATATCTATCAACAAGTGAATCTAAAAATTAAGTGAATTAAAAATTTGATCAACAGAATAAACTGGTGAATATAATAGAATCAGGAGCATAGAAAAGGAGTGGGCTGATAATTCTCAGGGGGGGAAGGGGTGAGGGGTGTACAGGGAGAGACTGGACAAAAATCATACACCTATGGATGAGATCAATGGGAGGGAGCTAAGGGCAGAGGGAGGGGTGGGAGCTGGGTGGAGGGGTGCTATGGAGGGGAAAAAAGAGAAACAAATGTAATAATCTGAATAATAAAGATTTAATTTTTAAAAAAAAATTTTCCAGAGAAATTCAAGAAACATATTACTTATTTTACTCAAACTCTCCCATAAAGTAAAACACTCCTAATTCATTTTACATGAACATCATATTTATATCAGAATCACACAGTAATAACCAAAGAACTTATATGATTTTGGTGACCTTGTGCTGTGGGAGCCCCTTTTCACATCCCTCGTGGTTCAGGGTTCCCATTCAGGGTTCGGGTTCTGGAGGAGACTGCACGCAAATGAAAAGAGAGATTAGAAAAGCATTAATTTGGCGATATTGGTGGGCCAGGCGGGAGCCTTCCTCTAGTGGAAAGGACTACATCTTGCTCTGGCCTTTTTCTCTCTTTTATTAAGGCATTGTGACACAACCATAGCCTTTAGGCAGGAAATTACAAGAACAGAAATTAACATGAAACAAACAGGTAGAGGATGCTTCAGCTAAAATGTTTCAACTAAACAGTGAGTGACTAGTTCTGACCTTTCAGAGCAGTTAAGGTTGACCAGCCTTCTGGTCTCCTGTTCACATCTTTCTATTAGTGGACAATGTTTGGTTTCCGGCAGTGTACTCTGTTCCCACCACTTTGAAAAATAATAATGTTGATCCTCATAAACGAATTATGATATCAATCATCTAAATTATGATTTCTGATAATTTTGTTTTGAAGAATAGGAAAAAATTCAAGATGTAAACTTGAAACCAAGTTCTAGGCTGGATATCCTATAATAAATAGTAAACCACAAAATTTTGCCTTGTGGTTTTGAAAATGGTGATTAATTTTCTCTCCCATCTCCCTTAGTGGCTAATTCAAACTTTTAAGACTATTCTTGTCAAGCTCACTTCCCTTTCTTTGCCTCCTGCTTTTACTTCCTTTTTCAGAGATAATACAGAGAATATTGAATCTAAAATATGTGAACAGTACTCCCTCCCCAAATGTTATAATTTATCTACCTCTGTACATATAATTAGTCTCTCTTTTCCCAATCCAGAGAAAACAATTAAAGTAGTCCCTCCATCTTGCTGTTCCCATTTCCTCCAACAGTTTTGTGTGTGTTGGTGCTTTGTTTTTGTTTTGTTTTTTGTCAGTTTTTCCATTTTTGTCCTATATTTTCAACACTTTGTTCCATTCATTCTTTTTCTTCATCCAATTTCAGTTAATAACACCATCATTTATCTTCACATTTAGACAAATTAAAACATGAGAGAGGTTCCTGACTCCTTACCCCTCCTTTCTGACCTCCCCTCAAAATCTACACAATAACCAAAGTTTTGTTGCCAATTATATTCCCTGAATAGTTTTCACATGTTCTTTTTCTTCTTAATCTTATAGCCAGTGTCTTGATTCAGGCCTTCATTATTCACTTTTTTTAAAAAATATATCTTTATTGTTCTGATTATTACATTTGTTTCTCTTTTTCCCCCCCTTAACTCCCCTCCACCTGGCTACCACCCCACCCTCTGCCCTTACCTCCACCCCCCCATTGTCCTCATCCATAGGTGGATTTTTGCCCAGGCTTTCCCTGCACCCCTCTCACCCCTTTTCCCCTGAGAATTTTAAAGTCCACTCCCTTTCCATGCTCCTGATTCTATTATATTCACCAGTTTATTCTGTTCATCAGATTTTCAGTTCACTTAATTTTTAGATTCACTTGTTGATAGATATGTATTTGTTGTTCATAATTTTTATTTTTATCTTTTTCTTCCTCCTCTTCTTAAAGAGTACCTTTCAGCATTTCATATAATACTGGTTTTGGTGTTGATGAACTCCTTTAGCTTTCTCTTATCTGTGAAGCTCTTTATATGACCTTCAATTCTGAATGATAGTTTTGCTGGATAGAGTATTCTTGGTTGTAGGTTCTTGCTATTCATCACATTGAATATTTCTTGCCACTCCCATCTGGCCTGCATCGTTTCTGTTGAGAAATCAGCTGACAGTTGTATGGGTGCTCCCTTGTAGATAATGAACTGTTTTTCTATTGCTGCTTTTAATATTCTCTCTTTGTCTTTTGCTCTTGGTATTTTAATTATGATGTCTTGGTGTGGTCCTCTTTGGATTCCTTTTATTTGGGGTTCTGTGTGCTTCCTGGACTTGTAAGTCTATTTCTTTCACCAGGTGTGGGAAGTTTTCAGTCATTATTTCTTTAAATAGGTTTTCAGTATCTTGCTTTCTCTCTTCTTCTGGCACCCCCATAATTCTGATGTTGGTGAGCTTGAAGCTGTCCCAGAGGCTCTTTACACTATCTTCACATTTTTTAATTCTTTTTTCTTCTTGCTTTTCCAGTTGAGTGTTTTCTTATTCTTTATATTTCAAATTTTTTACTTGATTCTTGCCTTTTTCTAGTCTGCTGTTAGGTCTATGTATAATATTTTTTATTTCAGTCAGTGTATGTTTAATTTCTAGTTGGTCCTTTTTCATCTGCAGTTGGTCTTTTTTCATCTCTAGTTGGTCCTTTTTCATCTCTTCTTGGGTCTCACTAAATTTATCCATCTTTTCTAGGAAATTCTTGGAGAACCTTATAACTGTGGTTTTGAACTCTATATCCACTCATTTGTTTTTCTCCATTTATTTTGTTTGTAATCTGTTCCTATATCTCCACATTTTCACTATGCTGGGAGAACTTCTATGTTGGAATCACCCTTATGATACAAGACTTGCAAAACTGTAAAATCCTCTCTCTCTGTTGAGCTTGGATGGGTAGAGTCTCAGAGCGCCTTGGCTTCCAGTCAGCCCTGCCCTATACAGCCCCTGGGTCTCAAGTGTCTCTCCGTAATCACTGGAGCCTTCTTCTGCGCACACTCATAAGCATTTCTAGTATGCTGCCTTTCAGGCTCTCCTGCGCTCCAGTATCTGTATGAGTCTGGGTCCCCAGGATCTCGCCCAAAACTGGGGTTTAGTGGAGTTAGAAGTGGCACAGTTGGGAGGCTTTGTCTCCTGCCCACTCGAGCAAGCCAGTGGCACAATCAGCAGTCCATCTTCTGGGTACAGTGGCGTGCATGCCCCCAGACCTCTGCCCTTTTGTGGCTCCCCTAAATTTCAGGGCATTCCTCCCTTTTCACAGTCCAGACTTCCCCCATATGAGTCTCGCCTGGACCTGGGGTTCAGTGTCGTAGGATAAGGGGTTCAGTGCATTTGGGAGTCTGTGTCTCCCTCCCGCCAGAGGAAGCCAGCCAGGTACTCCGCCACCTGCCTCTCCATGTGAGCATCTCCGTACCTCAGCTTTTTGCAGCTCCTCTGAGTCTCTGTGAGCCCCTCTCTTTCCTTCTAGTTATAGAATTTCCACTCAGCCAACTTTCCTGTGGTTCTGGATCATGTCCATTCTGTCTTTCAGTTGTAGTTTTAAAATTGTTGTGTGTTTAGGTGTTTACCTATGCCACCATCTTGGTTCATTCTGATTATTCACTTCTTGATTGATACAGTGCCTCCTAATCAATGGCTGGTCCTGAAGAAAAGCATGAATTGTGGAATCAAGCTGTGTTCAGATGCCAACAATATATTTTCTTTTTCTTTTCTTTGACTTTTGAAAAATTGATCTTTCTAAGCCTTATTTTCCTCAGCTTTTATAAAAATAGAGATGATATTTTTCCTTAAGTGTTATTATGGTAAGTGATATATATAGAAAACATTCAGTACTCTACCTTGCATATAATAGTCATTCAAGGAATATTAGTTCTCTTTCTCCTTCTAAGTTTATTCTCCTTCAGTCCCTTTTCTATACTGCTATGAAAGTGATCTTAAACCAATCTTATCATGTCACTTCCTTATAAGAATTCTTTGGAGGTTTTAATTTGTCCACATGTTAAAACCCAAAACCCATTAACATGAAATATAAGGCTCTTCATTGGTTAACCCTTCATCCTTGTCTTCATTCCTGCCTAAAATTCATGAACTCCTTGAATACACAAAAGGAATTTGTCTTATCCATCTTCAAATCCCTAGGTGCTAAAAACAATGCTAGGTTCAAAACAAATATTGTTAAAATAGAATAAATGTTCATTCAAATACATATATAAATTTGTAATGGAATTTGCTTTACAGCTATAAGATAGCTGATATTTGGAAATTCCTTGAGTGAATTTTGATGGTTAATATATGTTGCTATTAAATTAAGAAAAATGACATTTCTATTTTGACATGTTTATTATTTTGTGATCATAGGCATCATCAGTTTTGATTTACTCTGAAGTTTCTTAAACTGACAGGATAATATCAAATATTAGGAAAATCATACCCAAGTTCATCATGAAGGGATGGACCAAAGGGAAATTAATGGCACGTAATGCAGGAGTCAAAAAAAAAAGCAACATGGAAAACATCTCAGCCTAATTTTATATGATTATCATGCTACTTCATGTTGTATTTAAAGAGGACTTTGCTTCCATAGATATCAAAGTACTTTGAACCCATAATATTGTGTTTTTTTTTTCAGAAAGTCCTTGGTAGATAAAGAGGAATTGTAACTTAGGTAAATAAAACTTGCTTTGGACCCTTTACTTTTTGTTGTTGTTTTTAAACTTTTTTAAATGTCAAATGATTTATTTTAACTATATTCAGGCTGCTGAGCACTGTTGGTGAAAAACATATAACTAGACAAATTGCTACCACTATAGTTGACCCTTGAACAGCATGGATTGAGACTGCACGGGTCCACTTATACAGATGTTTTTCAATAAATTAATGGGGAAAAAGAGACATTTTGGGGGGCTAGCAATCTAGTCACTGCCCCTTTGTCTGGTCCTGCAAGACTATTTACTTCCATTTTAGAGAGGCCATAAACCTTCCCCAGATGAAGTCATCAGTGCTTGTGCCAGGCCAGGCCTTTGGTTGAGGTGTCAAAGCCCCAGAACATAGGGTTTTTTAAGAACTTGCAAAGGGGACTGGAAAACCCCATATTTGGGAGACAAAGGACTGAAGAAGATATAAAAAGGGACAACTTTTTCCATGTTGTTGCCCAGAATTTGAAAGACATTTTTCTAAGAGTCCACTGGTGTAATAATAATCAAGTGTATCTCCATTTCTCTAAGGATTGCTTGGTTTTTCTTGTAACTGTGCTATGTTCTATCTGCAAGTGGAAGTTCATGGATGCAGTGGGCTGACTGCATTTAAGGTATCGAATCATCCCATTACACATTTGCCTAGAATAGATTCTAGGTCATTTATATAAGGGACTTGAGCATACCAAGATTTGGGTATTCATAGGGGGTCTTAGAATCAATCCCCTGTGAATACTGCAGGACAACCTGTGTAGTTAAGTTTGGAGGAGTTACAAATTTTTCACTATTCAGGGGTCAGTGCCACTAACCTGCTATTGTTCAAGGATCAACTATATATTCATGTTCATCATTGATCCCTAAAGTACTTTATAATCTTACTGTTTATTTGTCAATTTATAGAATGTTTCTATAGCTAATTCAAATTTTCCCCATTATTCTAAAATTTCTGTGACTACTCAAATCCAAATCTTCCTTTAGTCTCAGCAGATAGCCTTCTCTTTTTCTCTTTTTCTTTTAAACCCTCCCCCCACACACACACACACAAATCCACCAATCTTCTTACACTACTATCTGGACCTAGTCTGTCCTTTTTTTTTTCTTCTGTAACACACACACACGCACACACACACACACACAAAGCTGCTTATTCTCTGACCTAAAGTTAAACCCTCCACCTCTCCTATTGTTCCCAAACCTGTCATGAATCTCAGGATTTTTCACTTCTAATTATCCCCTCTCCTTTTTAAAAAAAAAATATATATATTTTATTGATTTTCTACAGAGAGAAAGGGAGAGGGATAGAGAGTTAGAAACATCGATGAGAGAGAGAAATCGATCAGCTGCCTCTTGCACACCCCCTACTGAAGATGTGCCCACAACTACGGTAGATGCCCTTGACCGTAATCAAACCTGGGACCTTTCAGTTCGCAGACCAACGCTCTATCCACCGAGCCAAACCGGTTTCGGTCCCTCTCCTTTTTGTATCTTCATTTTCTCATTCTCTTCTGGACCCTTTTAATTTTCACTTGTATATGCTCAATTCATAAATGCATCTTATCACCATCTTTTCCTCCTGATATCATCAACTATCTCTCCTTACATTTCCAAAAAAAAGTTATTTATATTTTGTGTCCCAATTTCTTCATGTTTCACTAACTTCTCAACCTACTTCACCTTAATTTTGCTCAATCATTAAAAAAAAATATCATACAGTCACTAATGACTTCCATGTCATCAAATCCAATGTATATTCTGTCCTCATCTTCTTGGACTTTTCCAAGGCAATTGACAATGTAACCACACATAAAACAAACAAACAAACAAACAGTCTTCTTTCTGCCCCTGGAATATCAGGAGAATATTTTTAATATTTTGCCCTCTATCTTCTCATTTTGCTAATTAATTCTCCCCAACATAAACTTAAGTATTGCCATTTCTCAGGGGTCATAGACCTTCTTTTCTCCTATGCTCATGTCCTTTTTCCTCTCTTCCTTCTCAGTCGCACATCTCCAAGGCAATCCAATTTAGCCATATTTTCAGTTGCTATCTAATTTGATATATCCAAACCAGAGCTATTTCTTGCACTCTAGACCTGAACATCCAAATTCTAATTGGTTGTGTGCATTAACATATCTCTTTGAATCCTCAAATCAAGGACTAAAATTGACATGAAACTGAACCCTTCATCTCTTATTCCCTCTCTCTATATAAACTATTTATCTTCTACTTTTACCATTTGAAGCACAAGGCACTATCAATCAACCAAGTTGATCAACCCCCAAATCTGGTGATTATTTTTGTATATTTCCTTAACTTAAAATTCCCACATACCTAATTCATCAGCAAATTCTGTCAGCTTTACCACCAAAGCATATCTTGAAACCATCTTCTCTTTTCCATCTTCACTGCCACCCTAATCTAGTCTTCCATTCATTTTCTCCTGGATTACTACCAAAGCTTCCTATCTAAATACTCATTCTTCCAATCTTCCTCTTCTACAACCAAATGTAGGGAACATTTTGTAGCAACAAATGCAGCAACTAGTTGTCTTATTAATTAACTAGGGGCTCAGTGAACGAATTCATGAACCTTGAAAGGAAGTGTGGGCTGCAAGGCTGCGGTGGGTACAGGGGCAGGTCTCAGCTCATCCTCTTGCCCCATCCTGGCCCTTCCCACCACGGCCCCCGGTCCCCTGTCTGCTGGCAACCCCATTTCCACCACCACCACTTCCACACGCTGAAGGCGCCTGCCCCACTCACACCTGCTGATGGCGTGGAGCAATTGGGGCCAGCGCCAGCAGCAGGTGCCAGTGGTGGCTACTGCCCTGATCACCCCACAGAAGCAGAGGGAGGTGGAGAAGCCCTGAGGGGCAATCAGAGCTGGCAGCAGCCACTCACACCCATTGACAGCGCTGAGAAATTGGGGCTGGCACCAGGCAACGGCAGCAGATGTAAGCACCAGGTGGGACCGTGGCATGAAGGAGCAAAGGATTGTCAGTAACCACCAGAGGTTTGCCCCAATGACAGCAACTGGTACCCTGCCTTGGTCTGGCATCCCTGCTCACTACCCCACCATCCCACTGTTCCACACGTGCCCCCTGGTGGTCAGTGCACATCATAGTGACCAGTTGTTTGGTTGTTTGTTTTTTCTGCCATTCGGTCTATTTATATATTAGGGTAATAGATAGATAGGTAGATAGATAGATAGATAGATAGATAGATAGATAGATAGATAGATAGATAGAT